>LOEQ01008933.1:5502-20721 GCA_001685075.1 Bramus lutescens | reverse complement strand
GAGAGAGAGAGAGAGAGAGAGAGAGAGAGAGAGAGAGAGAGAGAGGTGAGAGAGTTCTCTGTGTAAGAGAAAGGTGTGTGAGGACAAAGAGGGAGGTGTGAGAGAGATTAAATATTTATTTAAATGGAAGAAACCTCCTCTTTCTCCTATTTCCAGAAAAAATAAGTTTGTGCACACATCCAATAAATACACCTTCCCCAGCCCTCTGCTAATTCCTAGTGTCCCTTAGCCTCAATTAAAGTTCATTTGTGTTACCTTTAATGTGAAAATGAACTCCAACCATAGAAACTTCAAGAAACCTACTCATCCTAGGTATTTTTGCTTTATTTTTCTATTCCAAAGAAGACCTAGACTCACCTTCTGAGGACCCCAAATACTTTTATAATTGTTCTTCTACTCCCACTGTGTTCTCTATAAGGCTCCTTTAAAATCGTAAGCACCCAAGAGGTCAAAGCACCCAGTAAACCAAGAATTCTCAACATTGTTCAGAATGCTCCTTTATCAAAAGGGGAATTTAGGTAATGTCATAATTCCAGTTGGTTTGTTTCATTTAGACAACAGATGGATAAGTAAATGAACAAATGAATAATCAAAAGACTTTTGACTTTTTCCCCATGTCTCTATCCAGGCACCAGTCAAGAACTTCCTTTCTTCCCTACACCTGGCTGTCATACAAAGGAAACGACAAAGACACTATACCACAGATAGTTCCACAACCACCGTGCCTGATGACCTTACTCAGCTCTAACAAAGTAGATAGATCTTTGCTCAAGTTCCATAAGTGACAGGTAGGATTGCCTCTTTATAAGGGATAATGATAGAAACAGGAGTTAGGAACTGGTCGGGCAGACTTAGGGAAGGGACCCAAAGAGCAACCATGGCATATATGTTCTCAGTTGAGCAATAAGAAAAAACAGAAGGGAGCCCCAGTTCATCTTTTTTCTATTTTTTTAACTCTTTTCATCATATTTTTCCCTTTTATTGAAAATAGATTCTTTTCTCATACAATATATCCTCATTACAGTTTCCCCTTCCTCTACTCTTCAGAATTCCTCTATACCTCCCCTCTCATCCAAATCCACTCCCTTTCTGTCTTTCATTAGAAAAGAAAGACTTCTAAGAGATAATAATAAAGCAAAACAAAATAGAATAGAATAAGATAAAACAAAAACTATCACAACAAAGTTGAGCAAGGCAACACAACAGAAGGAAAAGAGCCCAAAGGAATGCACAAGAATCAGAGACCCACTTATTCACATACTCAGGAGCCTCATGAAAATACTAAACTGAAAGCTATAACACATTTGAAGATGACCTGGTGCAGACCCATGCAGGCCTTGGGATTGCTGTGCCAATCTCTGTGAGTTCCCATGAGCCTTGGTCAATTGATTTAGAGGGTCTTGTTCTCCTGATGGCCTCCATTGCCTCTGGCTCTTACTCTCTTTCTGTGTCCTCTTTCTTAGAGTCCCCTGAACTCTGACGAGAGAGATTCAATGGAAACCTTTTTTTTTTCTTTTTTCTTTTCTATTTTTTGTTTATTTTTTGTTTCTTGTTTTTTTGAGACAGGGTTTCTCCGAGCATCACTGGCTGTCCTGGAACTCACTCTGTAGACCAGGCTGGCCTCAAACTCACCTGCCTCTGCCTCCCTGAGTGCTAGGTTTAAAGGCATGTGTCACCATTACCTGGCTGAGATCCCTTTCTTTAGCTTACATTCGTTATATTCTTTAGGCTACAATTTTTGTTTCCTGGCAGTATGCAGAAGGTTAAGCTACCATTGGAGCTATTGATCTGGAACCGTTTAATACCTACAGTCTTTTACATTTAAAAATATATATTTTGAAGAAAACTTACTTAATAACCATCCAGAACTGGAAAATAAAAAGGACTTGTCTAGATTTTCTTTTCAGAGAGCAATCTTTATTTTCTGAAAGGCACAGATTCACCACCCAAAAAAAAAATACGTGGGATAAATAGAATGGATTCATATCTCTCTTGTTCTTTTCTAATAATCCTCCAATTAACCACAACATCTCTTGCTTTGTTTTGCTAACTTTTACCACATACACATCCAAGTACCATTCCACCTTTATTATCAAGGCTAAATCAGGTTGAAGGGATGGCTCAGTCAGTAAAGAATCTGCATTGCATCTCCAGACACCACATAAAAATGCAAAGAATAGAGTCACACTTGTAATTCCAGGACTGGCAAGGCAAAGGCATGTAGATTCCTTGACTTAGATTTTCTATCAGTCTAGATTAAATTGGCGAGCTTTAGTCCAATCACAGACCATGTCTTAAAGTATATAGTGTACCTGAAGATGGCACCTAAGATTTTCCTCTGGTCTCCATGGCCACACTAAACTACACACAAACACACACACACACACACACACACACACACACAATTTCATAAGGTAAATAAAACACAGCAGTGTGATTCTTAACAAGAAACTTGTTGGTGATCATAGAAACCTTAGAAGTGGAAGAAATTTGAGAAACAGCTAGCATGAAAAAAAATCTAGAAAGCAGTCTTCCCACTCAGAAAAACACAAGTTCAAATCTCAGCTCTTCTGGATACTGCCTCTTTGATAAAAATGTCATAAAAAATTAAACCTCCTTTTTCTCACCTGTAAAATAGGGAAATAAATAACAATTAGTCATTTGGGAGTAGTGATTAAAAGCATGCAAAAATTTTAGAAATATGGTCAATAAGAGGTAGGTATTAGCATTATTGTTGCATTCTTAATTAAATGCTATTTTAAAGTAGGAACAAGGGAGGTTATAAATATTGAGCACTCAGCTGCCAATCTTAGAGATAGCAAAAGGGAAGAAGGAAACACTAAAGGACTGGTATGAGGGAAGGTTGAGTGGGATGATGCAAGGAGCAAACTTCTACAAAAGCTCAGTGTTTGGGCATTTTGCCCAAATCCTGGGCTTACAGGGAACAGCCAAAGTAGCCACTTGCTATTCCAGCAATTTCCATCAGCTCTAAACCCATGGCCACTAATGTTACCTGGCTCACTACCATCAATTTCACTGCTTCCTTTTAAATACCTTTCTTATCAGGGATGGGAACAGCTCTTCTCCCCAAATAATATTCCCATGGCTCTCCAATCCATTCTCATCACCCTAACCCACAACTTTTTTATTGATGCTATACATCTTTAATATGAAGTTACTATAAAATAACAAGTTCAGCAGGATCTGCTGGAAAAGTGAACTGAAATAAAGAGATTCAGCAGATACCTAGAAATTAAAGGAAATATCTTTTGAGAGAGAGAGAGAGAGAGAGAGAGAGAGAGAGAGCCTCTAAGGTTTATCATGCTTACTGTGTTGATACTGGTTGGAGAAGCTCTGAGGTTGTATAGACAGTCTCAGTTCCAAATTCCCGAATGAGCATCATCTTGGCAATATGAGCATAGATAGATTCTCTATTTTCTTAGCCCTTGGGCAGAGGTTTCAAAAACTCTGAAATGCTATGAAAGACTTCAATATGTATTTTCAACTGGTGTTAAGATGCTGTCCTTGTCCTCACCTGCTATTTTTCTTGCTGTCTTCTGATTCATCTATCCTTCCAGAACATTCCTTTTTTCCTTTTTATTTATTTTATTGAGCTATACATTTTCTCTCCTTCACTCCCTTCCTCTCCACTTCAACCTTCTCCCATGGTCCCCATGCTCCCAATTTACTCAGAAGATCTTGTCTTTTTCTACTTCCCATGTAGATTAGATCCATGTATGTCTCTCTTAGGGGCCTCACTGTTATATATGTTCTCTGGGATTGTGATTTGTAGGCTGGTTTTCTTTGCTTTATGTCTAAAAAANTTTTTCTACTTCCCATGTAGATTAGATCCATGTATGTCTCTCTTAGGGGCCTCACTGTTATATATGTTCTCTGGGATTGTGATTTGTAGGCTGGTTTTCTTTGCTTTATGTCTAAAAAATCACTTATGAGTGAGTACTATGATATTTGTCTTTCTGGGTGTGTTACCCACAACTTTCATTCCCAGCCTAACTCCTGAACAGGAATGATATAAGAGAATGAGAAATGACCAAAGTGGTTTTTCATGGCATTTTCCCCTATAATGTGTGTTAGAAGAGAAGAAAGCTGTTGTAGGAGACCACTAGTTTAGTTCCCGGCTGCTCAGTCCCGAAGTAACCACACAGAAACCGTAGTATTTGTAATACTGTTTGACCAATAGCTTAAGCATATTTCTGGCTAACTCATATCTTAAATTAACCCATCTCCATTAATCTATGTATCACCACGAGGCTGTGGCTTACCAGATAAAGTTCCAGCATCTGTCTCCAGCAGGGCTACATGGCTTCTCACTGACTCTGCCTTCTTTTTCCCAGCATTCAGTTTAGTTTTTCCCTCATAGCTCTATTCTGCTAAGCCACTGGCCAAAACAGCTTCTTTATTCATTAACCAATAAAAGTGACACATATACAGAAGGACTTCTAACACCAAAAGAATACTGAAGAATACAAAAGGTTGCACAGAGCTGAGCACATCAAACAAGTCAGAAGTATCTGCGAGGTATTGTGACCTACTCAGAAACTGGAGTTATGTGCTGTGTTATTGCTGTGGGAATAAAGCCAGGAACCACAGTTGTTTTGAAATAAATTTTCATATGCAAAATCATATTTATACACCCAGAGGGAAAAAGTAACATTCTAAGTGTAAAGATAAAAAAAGCCTTGTGACACAATCCCTCCTTCTTTTGTTAGAGACATAGTTTTTCTTTATTCTGGAGTCTCTCAGAATGACACTGGAAGAAAATCTCCAGGTTAGCTTTAACTAGCATTCTCTGTTTCTCCACCAAGCTCCTTTCTTTAAATTTGCATGTCTTGGAATAAATTTTCCTGTTAGGTATGATTCCAGCAAAACTGAAAGATTGGGAAGTTGTTTTATTCTTGGGCAGTTTTATTCGCTCCCAGTGGCTTCCTTAGTATCCCTACCGAGAATTTTAGTGTTCTCTCTATTAAAACTCAATCTGCTGCTTTAGAGGTTAATGATTAACTTGAATATGTCTGCGTCTTTAATTGTCATCAAGATTCTGGAATTAAATCAAATGTAATGGAAAGAACAGAATTAGGACAACTGGGCCCTAGTCCCAGCGCTGCCAATAAAATGTCTGACCTTGGGAAAGCTTTTGACTTCTCGGGAACTCCATCTATAAAAAAAGAAGGTTGGAAGATATGCTCTTCTAGTAGCTCTGGCTCTGTAACTCTGGGATCCTAGAAAAAAAAAAGAGCCCTCAAAATGTAAAGTTAATTGGTTGCTGCTAACAATTTTCTTGTTACTTAATTTGGTGTTAACAGAGAAGAACTCAGCACACTGTTTTCCTTTAGCATACAGTTGGATTTTGGGAAAGTAACAGGAGCCCTTCTCTAACGGTGAGCACTGAGGCTCAAAGAAGCCAGCTGTAAGGGAAAAAGGGGACAAGACCAAGAGAATGATGATAAGATGAATGAACTATCACTCTGCCCATTCTCCTCTTCAGGGAAGAAACCCGCAATACTAAGGGAAGATGGCAATATACAAAGTTTTGGAGTCCAGTCTTAATAAAGAAATCTACAAAGCACACACCTAAGGGTAAGGGAACATTGCAGAAGAGGGGGCAGAAAGATTGTAAGAGCCAGAGGATCAGAGACTTTGCTGTGAGATTGTGTCTCCTGGTAACATCAGAAGCTATAACCCATAAAGTCCCACCAACATGACCACCCAAATGTGAGCTGAACAAGGAGGACACCAATAACCATGACAAACTGGATCAGGAAAAAACCCACAAGGCTTCAACCCTACAGCAACTGAGTAAAGCTGTGAGAGGGAAGGAATGGACCTTCCCAGGGAAGAGAACACCAAATACTGGTCCAGTGCCAAGTGGTCAGTCCTGAAAACATACGTACGAGTGGCTCAGTAGGACTCAGTAGGTTATATTAAGAATGTGTCTGTATCTATAAATGCGTTGATGCCTGCAACACACATGATGAAGAAAGAGGCTATGAAGTTTAAGGAGGACAGGGAGGGATATCTGGAAAGGTTTAAGGGGACGAAAGGGAAGAGGAAAATGTTATAATTAAAATACAATCCGAAAGACAAACAAGCAAAAATCACTCAGCAAAAATCTGCAAAGGGAAAGGAGGAAAGATGGAAATAATAACAAAGCCACCCAGAGCTGAGCCATTCAAGGCAGCCCTTTGGGGTGGGTATCAAGAATCTTTGGGACGCATTCACCTAATTCCTTCAGCCTCATCTTGTCTTCCTTTAAAAACACCTCATGGGGTCGCAAAAGAAAAAGGAAAGGCCACTCCTATGAAAAGAGAAGAAGAAACTGGAGAGGAAATAAAAATTCTGTTTGACAAAAAGAAAGGATCAGGATGGGAGATTCATTTAAAACTGACTGTGGCTGCTGCACCCGTTAAGGACCAACAGTTTGCAACCCATGAATTCTACAAGGGAGGCACCTTGGGCTTGAGAGGCAGCTGCAAGCTGAAAGGAAGCTGAAGCAGACAATGTGCTTGGGGTTGTTGCTTTTATGTGTGTTTCTGAGTTTCCCTAATGGAGTCTATTTTTTAAATGTACAAAAAATGCACTGAACTTTCTGGTTCAACAGTTGACAGCCTTTGGCAAGAGAAGTCTCTCTCCTTTTTGTTGCCAGATCTCTTTGTGGAGGCTGAGGTGGGGAAGTTGCCTCGTCTAAGGGCATTAGCAGGTGCGATGCTCTGAGGGTCAATCAGATGTGTTCCCTTTTCTACAAAATAAGATAAGGCTCAAAAATATAGATCAGTTGCTATAAGCAGGGTCAGCATGAATAATTCTCCTCAAAGCTCATGTGTAAATGCAGAGTTAAATAATTACCCTTAAGAAAATGATAGGATTGACTTCGGTGTTCTGGGCATGGATTTCAAATAGCTAACTCCTCCAGTTCCTCCTTGCCTTTACCAGAGATGGGGGAGGAGAATGAATTATTTTGGAAATTATAGTATGTGGGAAAATTCCATTTTAACTGTTATGTGATTTTGGAGTCCTGTGCTTATATAATGAGCTGAGTTTATGAACCACCTCTCTCAGGTGTATTGCCCTAGTTTGCATGGGTTAGAACTGATTCATAACTCATGTTTTTCCTTATTAACAAATCAACAAACTAAAATTCTTAAACCAAGATGGCATGTACATGTTGATGAATACATACAACTCCTTGAAGATTAGAGAATATTTACTGTCTTATAGTTGAGCAAATGCCCCAGTTTTCAGGATCTGCTCTACCCCTCCCTGAAATGAAAGAGGAGTGGACATCTCTTCCCTCCTGAATGAGGAGCTAGGCTGTGTGGCTTGCTTTGCTACTGAGAATGTGAGAAGACACCATCTAGCATACCTTTGAGGCCAGTCTTTAAATATGCTTGCCTCGTTTTTTGTGGCTGCCCGTGCTTCTGACCTGCTTCTTGAGAAATCCTGGCTTGGGGTAGGCCACTGCTCCTTCACCCAAGCCACAGATGAAAATCATAAGACCAGGCTTGAACACTTACAGCCTGGAGCACAGCTGCTACAGCCAGCTGCACTGACCTGGGAAGAAAAGAGTAAATGGATGCTGTTGAAAGCCACGGAGGCGTGCGGGAAGGGTGATTGTTGAAAAAATTACTTCAACAAAACTTGAGTGGCACAAAGAATTCTTCTACAAAAAATATATACAGAGACAATATAAACAACTTCAAATTGACATCTATGTTGGACATCCATGTTTCTAGACTTCTCCTTAAATGTTTTATTGCCATATTTTTTATGCCTCATAAGGGATTTCATTATGATGCTTTTCGTGTACGTATACATCCATATTATTTATACCTCCTGGTACTTCCTCTAGTCACCCCCTCCTACCCACCTACTTTACCCTACCACTAAGAGGTTGTCACTCATTAGTCATTTCAACCCTTCAAATTAGCCTAGATCTTCCAAAGGAATTGTGTTGATCTCTTTCTAATCTCACGCTTTGCCTCTCCAACACTGCTACACAGTTCTCCCAACTCTAAAGTCTCCATATATTCAGTTTTCGAGGCATGGATAAAGCAAAAAGAACGGTGCTCTTGTAAGATGGCAGCCTCTTCACAGAAGAGGAGCATGTTTGTCTCACAATAATGTTCCTCTGTGTAACATACTCACACATGGAAGAGGCAAGTAACATTGATATTCTGATGAAATCCAGGAAAAGTTTCATGCAATCCCWGACATGAAGTCAATTTTAGATCTCATATCTACTCTGTGTACTCACATTCTCTGTGTGTCTGTCTGTCTCTCTGTGTGTCTGCTTCTCTCTCTCACTCTCTCTCTCTCACACACCCCTGCAAAACTAATATCTTCCTGTGGCTGTGAGGAAAACGATGCAATGTGTTACCAATTAACAAGGAAAAGCTCTCTCCTGTTTCCCCTTAAAGTTCAAATTCCATTAAGCGATGAGTACTTGGCCATCAATAATTAAGACCTATTCCTGGGAAACATTCCCACCAAAGAAGCTAACAGTGCTGCTTTCTGAATAATAAAGCAGAAAAAGATTTTTCCAAACCACAACGATTTTCTTTTCATATTTTTACAATCCTCCAAGGAAGAACAAGTAGCCACTTTACCAAGACCCCACAGCAATTCCGTCCCCATAAGTAGCATGATTACCACAAAATACTCTGTAGCTTTGCCCAGTGTCAGTAAAGTACAAATAATATATTGTTTTTGAAATATATGGGCATAATGAATGGCCTTTGGAATTACAGTCACTTGAATTTGATTCCGAGAAAGAATTGTGTCCTTAATTTTCTTATCAAAGGGTACAGCTCTGATCCAGCCATATCACCACTACCCTCTTCACTTCGCAAACACAGGAGAGGGCAATATTGATGTCTGTTACACACAAAGAATTCCAGAATCAAGGATGGTGGAAGCCTCTTCTGCCTTAATCTGTTGACTTTTTAATTCACCTGATTCATAAAAGCATAGAAGAGTTGCAAACTGAGAGCTGGAGAGATGGCTTAATGGTTAAGAGCACTGGCTGCGCTTCTGGGGGACCCGAGTTCAATTCCTAGCACCTACATGGCAGCTGACAACCATTTGTAACTCCTGTCCCCAGGAAATCTGATGTACCCCTCTGGTTTCCACAGATACTGGGCACTTGTGTAGTGCACAGATATACATGCTTCAAAACACGCTACACACAACCTGATTGTTAAAATAATTTCGCAAATTTTAAAATTGTACTGTAGCCCATCATCTCAAGCATCAAAATCTTGTATGAAGAGGAGTGACTGGGTCATAGTAAGAAGCCATGCACTGAGGATGTTCTTCTGACTCTGACTCCTTAAGCCAACCAACATGCACATGGCAGTTAACTGTGGATGCAGTTGGAGAAAAGAGGCAAGTAGAAGAGAAAGCAAGAACAATTTCAGGAACATCAGAGAATCCATCTTAAGATGTGGTGGAAAATGGCTGTTAACCTCCAAAGTCCAGAGTGAGTGTGAGTGAACTGGACGAGCGCCTTAACCATTATCTATGGCTCTTGATTACCAGACAGTCAGTCCTAGAGGTTTTTGCTCATTTAAACAAAAAAATTTCTTTTGTGCAATATATTCTGATCACAGTTCCCAACCCCAAACTCCTCTCAGATGCTCCCCACCTTCTTCCAACCCATTTCATACCTTTTCTTTCTCTCTTTAGGTAACGGACACAAAAAAAGAGAGAGCGAAAACCCGAGACACACATATAGAAACAAAACCCATAAAAACCCAAAATCGAAAGTCATCATATACAGACAAAAGAAAAACCAGTAAGACAAAAGAAAATGTCCAAACAAATATGAGATGAAAAGTCTACAAAAAATACCATTGAGTTTGTTTTGTATTGGCCATCTGTTGCTGGGCATGGAGCTTACCCTTAAGTGTGGTTAATATGCCCAGTGAGACTCCATTGGAGAGAACTATCTTTTCCTTTGCAAGGGGTGTTAGTTAAAAGACAGCTTAGAGAGATTCCTATTTTTTAAGTGAGGGGCATTGTATCAGTAGAGTTTGCATCAATTTGACCACAATACCTACAGAAACAAGGTAAATGAGGAAAGACTTACTTACACTAACTTGGGATTTCAGAGAGTCTCGGGCCAGGATGTCAGGAATCCACAGTCTTATCGGGACCCATATTTTGGACTCATATGGGGTTCTCTCTGGAATGTGATAGAGACTGACCCTGCTGGTTTAAACAGTCTCCATAACTTAGGGCAGGAAATGCTATCCAGTATCTTAAAGGATGAACAAAAGCTAGCCGAAAGCAGCGGGTCAGCAAACACCTGGCAGTGTTAGGATGCTAACGTTGCCAGATGACCCTGAGAAAAGATTTCCTTACTGCCACTTTTCAATATGTTTTGTCCCCAAAACAAGTAGTAAAAATAAAATCAATAACTGGGGGTTGCACTTTTATGAACCTATATTGCAATTGATTTACTAAATCACCAAGTAACCAACTTCATTTAATGCTGTAATAACTAGTTAATTCTCCCATTAGGAAATCAGTCCGGCACACAGACACATTCTCAAGGCACTTGTGATGATAATGGTCATTCAGAATGGCCTCTAAATGTCAGAGAAAAGCATAAGCAAAGGGAATAGGGAACTATCACTAAAACAGATAAAGTAAGTTTCCCTAGTTTAAAAATACCATTGTCACACATTTAACCAATTAAGTATTCAGCTGCATCAATGGCCTTCACTTTTTTTGTGGAGGTGGCATTGGGAGGTCTCCCATAGTCCAAGCAGCTTTGAATCCCTATGTTGCTGGGGATGATCTTCACCTCCTGAGCCTCCTGCCTCGGTCTCCCAAATGTTGAGATTACAAGTGTATATCACTGTCTTAGCCTTATTCATACTGCTTTCATAAACACCATAACCAAAAGCAAGTTGGGAAGGAAATGGTTTCTTTCAGCTTATATTTGTAGTCCACTGTGAAGAGAACTCAAGACAGGAACTCAAAGCAGGAACCTGAAGACAGAAATGGAAGCAGAAGCCATGGAGAATTGCTCTGACTGGCTTGCTCCTTGTGGCTTCTCAACCTGCTTTTTTAAACCCAGGCCTACCAGCCAAGGTTTAAATCTCAACCATTCCAAGTCGTCTGGACCCCCCCCATATCAATCATCAACTTCGGAAAATGCCCCACAGGCTTACAGACAGGCCAATCTAATAGAGGCATTTTCTCAATTAAAATTTCCTCTTCACAGGTGACCCTAGCATGTCAATTTGAGAAAAACTGTATGAGCACAAGCACCATGCCCTGCCCTTCTCCTCTGATAGCAAAGACTGGAGTAAGTTAAGCAATACTAATCATTTACTGTTTTGTGTTTTCTGCATGTTAATCAATAGGGCATCATTAGCTCAGCTTTTAGACTTCTCTTTAATCCCTATCCACCTCCATACCTGAATTTATGGGTATTGTCTTGGTTTCTTTCCTATTTCTGTAATAAAAATGTGATGACAGCAGCAACCTGAGGGAGAAAGGGTTTATTTTAGTTCTAATTTATGCTCTGGTCCTTTGTGGTGGAGAACTCACAGTAGCGGAAGCCTGCTGCCATTCCATATCGATAGTTGGGGAAAAGAGAGGGACGGAGGCAAGCTTGCATTCTTCTCCATTTTATATAGTCCAGGATTCCCTGCTCAAAGAATAATCCCACCACCACAAGATAAAGACAACTCCTTGCACTTATGCCCAGAAATCCATCTCCCCGGTGATTCTAAATTCTGCCAGGTTAATAGGTAACATTGACTATCACAAGTGCTAAGCTTTGGGTCATACGGAATTGTTTATAGAAAGCATCAGAGATGGAGGTGACTGGCTGAGGCAGTACCCGCAGTTTTTTAGACTGGCTGTTCCCTCCTCAACTTCTGTGCTTCCCCACTTCTATGGTAGAAACTGGGCACTCCAAACACTCATTAAATATAGTACTCAATCCCCACATTTCTATTCAATTAGCTGACTTTAATACTCATCTCTAGCTAATAGGATTTAAATAAATCAGCTGGGCCTTCTAGGAAATCTCTGGCTAAAGGAAAGACACAACTGATGCCAACCTTTGCCCCTTTTACTTGCTTTGACAGAGGCCACAACCTAAAGAATGCCAAGAGACTGGCAAACAGCCTTGGCACTGTCAACTACTGAACAAATGTCAGTAACCAATGAACTCCAGATTTCTCACTCTATGGAGGGGAACAGGGAAAAATGCTTACAGCACTATTGGTTCTATTTTCTGTTATTACGATGAAAGAATCCTTAACTGACACATTTCTTGACTCACTGGAAGAGCTCGTGTCTAAGCAACCGGCACTACTGCCTAAAAGCACACTATGAAATTAGTCAAGTAAAAGTCACCAATCTACTAGATGCTACTGCCATTTCTGTGCCATAAACAAATCTTATTATGACTAAGTCCACACCACCAGCCCTGATACTTCTTGGTCAGACCCCTAACCTTTCAGCACCATATACCATTACTGTACTTAGATGCATAGTTTGCAGTGGTGACAAGTAGTTGATGGAATGTGAGTCCCAAACATGTCTATCTACAAATGAAGCTTCAGTAATTTGGCATTTTTATCTACTATGAATTTATAAGGTAAGATGCACAGAGAAGAGGCTGCTGTGTCATCCAAAAGGACTGTACCTCATCTGACCAATCCTGTGACCTCTCTAGACCATTCTTTGTTCACTAATCTCCAGCCACTGTATTTGACATGATCACTAGAAATCGCTCTGAAATCTTAAATTCTAATCCAGATTCCTGTTCTGGAAGCTCCTTCCATACAATTCTTCTCCCTTGATGTTCTTCTAAATGGACTCAAAACACAATGGATATTCTGTAAGATGTTCAATGTGCAAAACTGACAGAATTTGATGATAACTGAGTTGGAAGAATACAAGAGCATGAATTAAGAATGGTACCCACATTGTGGGTATGGATAGCAGTAGATAAAATTACTCAAAGGGAGAATTAATCAAGAGGGAATGATTCAGAAAGCATCACCCTGCCAGTTTACAAATATGCTGGATATGGGGCATATGGACCATATGGAATAATTCTCTAAAGAACTGAAAGTGTGGCTGTAGAAGACAGAGAAAGACAAACAGGAAGGTTAAATTTGAGAACCATCGACTTACAGGTAACCAAAGAGTCATGACTCTTTCTCATCCACCTGCATCTCCTGCCTCAACAAAGGACACTACCGAAGCTCAGCATCCTACCCTCAGGACGAATATCCTTCTAAACAAAAGTATACCCAGCTACCAGGAACCAACCACAACAATCACTAAGAGCTGCCTCTTGGTTTATATTCAACTCTACTTCAGCTGCCTTCGTTCAGCTCCCACCGTCTTTCACTTGGAAGTCACCAGCCTGTTTCTTATCGCACACAAACATACGCTCACTGCAGGAGAGAGGGAGGGACAATAAAATTATGCTAATCCTTGGGGTAAAAAACTGTCAGCACCTCCACATCACAAAAAAAAAGGATGAGGTCTTATCTTTCGTAGGTTTTCTTGAAAAGGATGTTGAGTTTCAACCTACATACAACATATTGCATATCAGAAAGGGAGGATTCCCTACTCAAACCTACACAGGGAATATGACTGCTGCAATTTACAAAATGCCCATTTGTATTCATAAACAAAGCAATTTTAAAAAGCAGTCGTGTATTTCTTTTAAACAAATAAATGTGCATTTTAAAAACCACTCAGTAAAGTCACAGTGGTAGTGGTCCTCACAATGAGTTTCTACATGATACCCTTGGGTCCCTCTGGCTTGTTATCCAACTGCCTCATTTTGTTCCCATCTGTGCGGGTCTTCCTCAGCTCAGCAAGTGTTCTACAGTGTTTGTATACAAATGCAGAGGCCTTTAAGAAACCTTTCTCCAAAGATCAGAAGCCAGCAGTCAGCCTAAACCAATCCATCCTCGGGGAGACAGTGGGAGGTAGAAGGCTAAGCACTTGAACTAGAAGCTATGTGAAAAGAATGCAAAGGTTAAGCCTCTTGAATCAAAGACTTTGGCCTCTTATCAGCTGAGACAGCTTGCTTTGATGATGCCGCACAGACACATCAACCCCAGAGTTATTTTTTTGCACTCTATTGAAACTTCTCACTTCCTTCCTTGCAAGATAAAACTCATGCACCGACTAATGGTTGAGCTCTGTGCCTGCTATGAAGCATGAGACTGTATTGATCTTCAAGAATCTGATATGTAATCATTATAATTTGATGGCTAAAATGCTCTAAGGACTTTCTATTGAACATGGGAAAGGGCTGAATCCTTACAATTCCTTTATAAAAAAGAGTCTACTGTCACCTTCATTTGTACATAGGGAAACTGAGGCTAGATTTAATAACATCACCAACACCCAAGTATGTAAGTGGTAGCACTTACAATCTATTTCAAGAGACAAATTAAAAAATTAAGGAGATTAATACATGTTCAATTAGTAGCAAATATTTTCAAATGAATAAAAGAATGAGTGAAAAGCTTGAAGGATAAACACTGCTATGGTGAGAGAAGAAAGTCAATACTTTCTGGGGTGATGAAGGTACTACTGGAGGTAATGGTGAGCTTCTGGGAATAGACAGACAGACAACATCAACAGCATCATACTGGCCATGGCACATTTCACGTCACACCTAAGGTGAAGAACCTAAGCAGAATTTGCTTTCTCCCAGAGACAAATAAAGCCCTGTAGTCTGTAAGCACCACTTGGCCTGTGGCTGTGAGAATGAGAAACTAGAAAATGTAAAATCTCAGATGATTTGCTTTAAACTGGCTACTGTAATAAACTATGTTAAGGCAAATTAAGAGAGTCACACATTCACCAATAACAGGCTTGCTGTGAAAATCTGGAATCCAAGTGCTGAAAGTGCAGCTAGGGACTGGTTTATGGACCAGTTTAGCCAAATTAGTGAGTTCCAGGTTCAGTGAGACACTCTCCTTCAAAATAATAAAGTTACTGAGTCCTGTCCCTGAGCTGAGGTGAGTGGGTGCCATCCACTGGGCCTCTTCAGCTCCTGCCCCCCACCTGGAAAGGAGCACTGGGCCTCTTCAGCTCCTGCTGCAGGAGCTTCTTGTTCCAGTCATCCCTGCCCCCCACCCCCAAGCCTCCCCTCTTGTCTGCGAGGTCCTTGGCCCAGGAACAGTTCCTGCTCCTGCACTGAGGCTA
>LOEQ01008932.1:58796-83021 GCA_001685075.1 Bramus lutescens | reverse complement strand
CTTTGGAAGAGCAGGCAATGCTCTTAACCTCTGAGCCAACTCTCCAGCCCCCTCCCATGCAGGATTTTAAAAAATTTACTATTGAGGAGGTGAACACAACTCCCTAATCCTTAAGTTCAGGCTGTGCTTAGTGACTTCTTCCAAGGAGTAGGACAGGGGCACAGCAAAAAATAGTAACCTTGCATTGGAAACACCTGATAAGTAATAACTCAGCCAGCCAGGTGTTGGGGTTAGCAGGCACATGATAAATCAGGCTGATAGCATATAGCCTTGATGTGATGTGGAGAAAATGGCACTTTGCCCTTGTGATCTTTCTCTCAGTGTAACTCCATAATCATCAGGAAACCTCAGACAAATCCCATTTTAAGGACATCTGTAAATTCCTTCCCCGTAGCACAATCAAGGTTACCAAACACAAGGAAAGTCAGAAAATCTGTCATGTCCTGGAGGAGCTTCGAGAGACGAGGTGACTAAGTGTGATATGGAGTCCTGGACGGGACCCTGGAGCAGGAAAAGACATCAGGCAACAGCAAGGTAAAGCAAGGTATGGCGTTTAATTAGTAGTACTACATCAACACTAGCAAAATAATTGTTACAGACAATCCTGGTCATATAAATTCAAAGTTAGTAGGGAAGCTGAGTGTTGAGTCTGTTGGGAAAATTTGATACTGCCACTTCGACTTCTCAGTATCATTTGTTGGTTGGTTGGTTTGGCTTGATTTGGTTTATCGAGACAAATTTGCTCAGTGTAGCTCCGACAGTGCTGGAACTCTGTAGAACAGGCTAGACTCGAACTCAAAGAGATCTGCCTGCACCTACCTGACTGTGCCTCCTGAATTCTGGGATTAAAGGTGTGCACCACACTGCCTAGCTCAACTTCAGAGTATCTAAAAGAATATTAAAATTTAAACATTTTATTTAAAACTAAAAGTGTTTCATTACATAACATTTTAGTCATCTCCATATTGTTTCTCTCCTGGTAACTAGAGAGCTATAGGTTCTTTGAAATCAGGGAAGCTCTGTGTGTGTGTGTGTGTGTGTGTGTGTGTGTGTGGTGTTGTTATTGTTTCAGTATATGCTGTGAGGTCCCACCCATATCTAGTAGCTAGGCAACCAGTGTTGGTTAAATCTGCTGTAGTAGCCTAATAATATGTACTTTTAAATAACATATATTTCTTTTATAAAACGGAAATGGATGTGGTTAAGCAAAAAGAAGCATGATCATTCGTGACTTCATGAGGTCTGAAAAGACCACCTAGGTAATGTTTTGATGTGTCTTTACATATTCTTCCCTGGCCACTATAAAATTGGAATTACATATTACTTAGTGTTTTAAATCATAATTTTACAAATAGTATGCTGTGAATGCTTCCCATCCCATTAATAAACGCTTTGAAGCATACAATGGGAGTTTGAATGGCTGGATAATGTTCAACTGTTAAGTCTGTGGAAAGCCCAGGAAAGGAGGGAATCTGAGAGGCAGAACCAAGAATCCAGGGAATGTGAGCAACTGTGGTCATGCTGAGTCCTTGGTGCTGGACTTGCTGAGGTGGTGGCACAGAGGGGAAAGTAGACTTCAAGCCCACCATCCTACACACCAGAGCTTCTAGAGAGGTTGACAGTATTCTTCTCCACTGCTCCTGACAGTGTGTCTGTTCACCCACAATCCGGAAGCATCCTAAGGCCAAGCTGTTTCTTCGTCTAATTAGATGAATGACAGCGAGGCTCAGGGGTTAGCTGGCAGGCATCGAATAGCTCTGCTGTGTTTTTGTAGGGCTTCAACATTATCAGCTCCAAGACGCTTACTGACCCATTTGTAGAGCACTGGAGTGTTGCCAGGGAAGAAATAGCTAGGGTATGACCTGCAGGGTATGGGAACTGACCACATGCTACCAATCCTTCATCAATTTCTACCCCTCCCCCCAAATCGACTTCCATAGAGCTAATCCACAGAACAAACCCAACTTGGAATACCCTAAACAATCACGCCCCGGTCCTTAGGGTGATGGTTATATCTGGAAGCAGAAAAACAAGTGAAAACCAATTGCTTGGTCCCAAATCCTTAAATACCTATGTGGAAGCCAAGCTGAACGGAAAATTTTATGCGAGTGGGATGCTGTGAGTGGCTGCCTATTTTGGACTGCTGTAACAAGGACATTTAGAAAACAATGAATGCCGACATGGGTGGGAGGCAGTCACGAAAGTGTGGGATTAGTGTAGATTGGGGATTTGAATAGCACGTAGGCGACTGCTGACATTTGAGAACTTTCATCGGAGCTGAATTGTAGATGTAGGAATTAGATGTGTGGGACAAACCAACACCTGATTCACTGTGGTGGGGAGGAGAGCTATGAAATGCCACCCCGTGGTCGTGACGTGCTTATTGCACTCACGGACTCCCAGCAGCAGTGGGTACCTGCACAAAATCAGACCAGTCAAAATGACAGCATAGATGGGGGGGGGGGGCGGGGGAAGAAATGCAACTCTACCAAAACAAAACAAAGAACAAAAATACCCTTAAAGCTGATAAAAAAAAATTAGCAAAGTAATGGGACATAAAATCAACACACACAAAATCAGTAGCCTTATTATATATTGACAGAAATGTACTGAAAAAAATCAAGGAAACAATACATTCACAATAAGAAACACACAAAATAAGATTCCTGGTCATAAACCTTAGCATGAAAATGAAAGAGTCCCACAGTGAAAACTTGAGACTGGAGAGAGGAACTGAGAAAGGCACCAGAAGGAATACAAAAATCATGACGAACACTTGGTGAATGACATCTCATAACTGAAGAGCTTCTGTGCAACAAAGGACACTGTCAGTTAGAAACCAGTCCAGTCAATGGGGGGACTGTCTGGAAGTCTCTGTGCCTTAAATTAGAACAGTTATATGAGTCCCAGACCCATGACCCCTGGGTGTCCACTCAGAGGACTTCACATCCTACCCCACAAATATTTCCCACCCACATTCATTGCTGCTCTTGTCATAAGAGCCAGGAAATGGAAACAACCCAGATGTCCATCAGTGGATGAATGGATAGAGAACATGTGGTACGCATACCCAATGGAATATTACTCAGCTGCAAACAAGAATGAAATAGTGAAAGCTACAGGTAATGTGTGAAAGTGGAGAAGGTCATACTGAGTGAAGTAACACATACTCAGGAACACAAATGTCACATTGTTATGGTAAAACATAAAATGCGGCAGGTCCCCGAGTGGCGGCCATGGTCAGGGCGCACAAGACCTCTGTGGGCCATGAAGGCAGCCAGGTCCCATGCAGGGAGCTGCGTGGTGGGTGAGAGACAGAGATGCACCATGCAGAGAAAGTGGGTATTTATTTAGTGGGTTANAGAGAGAGGGAGGGAGGGAGGGAGGGAGGAGGGGGAAGGGGGAGAAGTGGAGAGAAGGGAGAGAGGAAGAAGCTACCTCTTCAGGTAGACATGAGAGGACATGGAAAGGAAAGGAACTCAAGCTGGAAGGGGAAGGAAGATCTGCTTGCCTCAGCTGATGGGGGGAGTGGGCAGGGCTTGTCTCTCAAAGGGACAGGACAGACCATTACACACATGCTCTCGTTTATGTTGATCATAGCTTCAAATAGTTTGTTTTGTGTATTTAAGTTGGAGCATTAAAGCCCCTAGTAAAGATGTCTTCATCCTGAGTGAGTTTATGTCCCTGAATCATTATACTGGCAAAGTAGGATCAGAAGTTGGTTTATTATGTTGCTAACTGAAAGCAATTTCATGTCACTGCAGTACACGATTGTCATGTGACATCTCAAAGTCTAGGTCCAGATTCTGGCCCCATATTTCCTAGTTAATAAGAAAAGTGGTGACTCACAGAACATTTCTGAATTATAGTTTCTTTCTTCCATGAGATGGAAGAGACTAATTAGAAATTCCCATCCTGCAACCTCCACCACCCAAACTGGCATTGTTATGTGATTGCCCTGGGAAGGGAGAAGTTGTAAGAACTGAGCAATGGTTGTTTGTTCATGGACTGGGTTAATATTGTCAGCTTCACAAGGTCTGGATTCAACTAGAAGACAAGCTCCTGGGTCTAAGAGGCAGTTTCTAGGCTGATTACCTGAGGTGGGAAGAACCACATTAAGTTTGGGTAGCATCATTCCATGGACTGGAGAACCAGACTAAATAAAAAGGAGAAAGTGAGGTAGTACTGGAGTGCATCTCTGATTGTTTCCTGATTGTGGACACAGTGTGTCTAGCTACTTCACACTCCTGCCATCATGCTGGACTGTATCTCCTTGCTCTATGGTCAAAAACAAAACAACAACAACAAAATGCTTTCTTCCTTACGTTGGTTTGGTGGGCTATTGATCATAGCAATGAATTAAGCAACTAATGCTAGCTGTTATAACCAACTTTACTCACCTGAAGTCAGAATAATTCTGTCCCTAGAAGAAAAAGAAAAGTTTTCCTCTGTACTCTGTTTCCATACTAGGGTTTCAAGGGACTCTCTGTTCATAAAAGAGAAGGGTTTTCAACTTGCCTAAAGCAGGGATGGCTAAGTAACTGTTGTATGTGGGCACACTGATCACATGGTAAATGCCAGGCTAACGCGGTGAGCCATGCCTGAGTGGGTGCCCAGGTGCTAGAAACTGGGGAGGGAAATCTCTCCGTGAGTAACTTTGAGCTCCACACCAAGAAAGCAGCATTGCCTGGAGCCTGGTCCACAGCCCTATCATGAAGAGGGCACCTCAGGTTCCCACAGCCAGGACTACCAGCACACTGTGTCTACAAGTCCCCCATTATGGAGTCCTACTTAAACCTTAGGGTTTATAAGTCCCCGCTCTTTCTCTCCTACCACTAAGAAGTAAGTTCTTTAATAGAGACCTGTGACCTGATTGTTAGCAATAAGGCGTGTAGCAGATGCACGCAGAAACTTTGACGTGGAGCTAGAAAAGCTGGTTCTGATTTCATCTGCAAAACTCACCAGCTTAGCAACAGGCAAGAGGCTCCTAGGGTTAAGAATCACATTTTAACCTTAGGTTAATGAGAATTACTATAGCCTTCAGCAGGATGGTTTGTATTCGCTTAAATGTACCTAATGTTGCATTGAGTGCTGGGCCATGTGAGCTTAGTGCTTTGCCTGTCTTCCCTACCAAAGTCTTATAGTCTGGCAAGGTAGGTCTCATCACCTCTGCTTTGCAGAGGGCATCTTTTGATGTTTTACACAGTGTGTATTGAAATGTTCTGGGTGTCGTGATACCCATGGAAACCTTTCTTGTTTTCTGTTCTTTTCTATCTAAACTCATTCCATGCTAAGGCCATTTGGCTTCATGATCTTAAATATCTTTGAGATGCCAATGACGTCTAACTTAACTGCTTCTTTAAGATAAGGTCTCAGGTAGACTAGACTGGCTCCCAAGTTACTAAGAAGCTGAAGATGACCTTAAACTTCTGATCCTCCTCCCTCTACAGACAGAGTGCTGGGATTAGAGGCACAAACTACTGTGCCTGATTTATGTGGTGCTGAGGGTCACACTCAGGGCTTCATAAATGGTAGGCAAGGGCTCTACCAATGGACCTATGACCCCAGCAACTTGAACTTACTATGTGGAGCCCAGCCTCTCCCCTGCACTTAGACACTCACATTTAACTGCTCCCTCAGCACCTAGCCCTTAGCTGAGCCCCTGCTATTCCTCCCCAAATGTGCCCTGTCCTCGTTATTTTCTCCTCAGTGTGTATGAACTCTGATCTTTGAAATTGCTCAGGTCAGAGCCTTGGAGGTCACTATAATCATGGCAAAGTCCTGTGTTAACCCCACCTTCAAGGGGCTTCCGTGTGGCTATCTGGAACCATCTCCAGGGAATGCCAATGTTACATCTCCCTGGGATTACTGCAGGAACCTTCTTAATTGGGCTCTCCCTGCTTCTGGCTTCTGCTGTCTGTTCTCAACAGACAGCCAGAGAGCCTTGAGAAGATTGTTGGATGATGCCCCAGCACCCCCCATGGATGTCCCTCTCTTCATAGTGAAGTCTGTGATCTACTGGATAACATGGCGCTGTTGGGCTCCTCTCCTATGAATCTCACCCTCCCTGACTCTTCTCAGGCCTTCTTTCATCCTGGCTCTTTCCTCCACCTCACCAGATGCAGAACTTCTCTCTGCCTTGAAGTTTCAGCTCCCAGGGGTTCACATCTCACTTTCTGCTGTCTGAGTTTAAACATCTTTAGTGAGCTCTTATAAGGTCCATGCTCTACTGCCAGGAAAAGAGGATGCTGAGAAGTGGGAGATATTGAGAGGAGCAGAGGGCATAATAGGTGTGCTTTATCTGTTAGCACACAGGTGTTGTGGAATAGTGCTTTAACTATTTAAAGATGTGTTATATTTGTTTATGCTGCATTTGTTTAACAAAGTAAAGATGTATGACTTTGCCTGCCCAAGGCACCTGAGTGGTCTAATAAAAAGCTGAATGGCCAATAGCTAGGCAGTAGAGGGATAGGTGAGGTTGGCAGGCAGAGAGAGTGAGTGTGAGGACAGAGGAAAAAAGAGAAGAGAGAATGAGGGAGAAAGAGAGAGAGAGAGTGATGCCCATGGCCTGGCAGCTTCCAGCCAAACAGACATGGAGTAGTACATTCAGAATGAAAGAAAGGGAAGAAGCCCCAAGACAACATGAATATGAAGAGAAACAGATTAATTTAAGTAAAAGAAAAAAAGCTTGCCAGGAATGAGCACAAGGCTGAGCATTCATAACTAATAATAAGTCTCCATAGCATGATCTGGGAGCTGGTTGGTGGCCCAAAAGAAAATCTGCTGTACACAGGCCATGAGGCAGGCAGTTACTGCTTTGGCAGATACTCAGGTACATGGGCTGCACACAAGCAAGATGCATACACAGACCAGCACCAAGGCTACACAAAGCAGGAGCACAGTCCTACACACATGCATACACATGCATGCACGCACTCACACACACACACACACACACACACGCACACAGGATGGCAAAGGCTGAAATAAAAGCTCCCACCCTTGATCTTGAGGCTGTGTTTATAAATAATCACACAGCAATGGTACTCTGCCAAAAACCAGTTATAGAACAGATTACATCATGGCTTACTTTGGGACTTGTGCCAGCCATGTTATACTAACTCCTCACTCTATCCTATGTCCGGGGTCAGACATGTTTAGCTGGTTCATACTAGGTATCCATATTAGCACCATGTTGTCTAAATATAACAGACCTACCTATATGGCCCTCTGTTTCTAACAGGCTCTTGCCTGACCTGACTACCTTTCTAATAACAAGACCAGGATCCATACCAAGACCAAGACCAATACTTGGGGCTGAGGAGAGGGATCAATCACTCAGATGCATGAGGACTGAGTTTGAGCCTCAGCATCCACATAAAAAGCCAGGTGTGGGGCTGCGTGCACTTATAGACTCAGTTCTGGGGGAAGAGACAAGAGGATATTGGGGCTTGCTAGCCCACCAATCTAGCAAATCAGTAAACTCCAAATCAGTGAGAGAGACCCCATCTCAAAAACTAAGGTGGACAGTAACTGAAGAAGACACCTAAGGTTGGCCTCTGGCATATAACACCATATACACAACTGCACACATGCACACCCCCATGCATGCACACATACATACATAATGCACATATAAAATAAATATAAGATAAAATACCAACACACAACACCTCTGCTCCCCCTACCCCCAGTTTTTCTCTCCTCAGGGTACATCACTGCCTAAATTACTACAGGTCTGTCTTACCTATCATCCCCTGCAGGTGACCTCCAAGAGCTGCCAGTCTGTTATATTCACAGCGCCGTTGTCATGAGTACAGTGCCTGACACTTAGTAGGTGTTTTACAAGATATTTGGAATTAATGAATAAGTAATTGTACCCTCAGAGATAGAGAAATTGCCCTCTTTTCAAGAGGTCAAAGTAGGCAGGCCTATTGACAGTCTGAGGTTAATATTTGTGAGACAGAGAAAGAGGGGCTCAGACACTGCCTCTGAAGTGCTGTTCTCGCCAAAAACAAAAACAAAGCAAAACAAAAAACCCTAGTTTCTCAGAACTCTCAGGGAGCTGTCCCAGTGCAGGAAGCTGGAGCCAACGGAGCTGACACTGCTGCCTCCTGGAGTTCTGAGGATAACCCAAATTCATAGCCCTTGACACTGCCTGTCAGACTCCACTGCCTTTGTGGCTAAATTTGTATTATCTTAGCATAATTAGCCCAGTTTTTGTCATCCCACAGCTGCTAAGTATGCAGTGGCTGTGTCGTGTTATGGCTCCTCTCGGAAGCAGATGACATATCATGAAATATTTATTGTAGAAAAAAAACAAGTGCAGGCTTTCTTAATTATTACCCCTGACTGCTTGGCCCTGGAAGTCCCAGAGAGCAGACTGCTTGCATGGGCCCCTTTCCTTTGGGTCTTTTTCTTCTCAGTCATTTGGGGTGCATTTTCTGACTTCCTTCAGAAGCTCCCCTCAGCTGGGTTTGTTTTGCTCACTCTGCCCCGTGCCTTTTGTTTCAGCATTTACATTTCATCGCCTGTTCCAGATGAATAATATTGCCCCAAAAGCTGGAGCCCCATAAAACTCTTATTGCTCATTATCTCTCCTGGCTAGAATTAGCAGTTTTTTTTTTCTGGTTCGTGTGTTAATACAGAAAAGTAATTTCATTCCCTGGGACTCTCAGAGTGTATCCTTGGAGTGGGGAAAGTGGTCTTGGGGCACAAGTTAATGACTTCATGTCATTGCAAAAGAGGAGCTGCCGGTTGCTTAAGAAAATTGCTGATGAGTTCTTGGAAGGGCAAGTCAGTTGGAAAGTGAACTGCACTGTGGTTCTGAGGTCCTGCGAGCTCCTGGAAGGAAATAAACCTAGCAGGTGGAACTCCGCTGACACCCTCTGTGTTTTTCTGTTTCTTCTCTTTGTTCTCTTGTCCCTCCTGGCCCCTCCTGGGTGATGATGGGAAACTTCCATTATGAATTGTCACAATAGCAATGCCCTGGGTGTTACAGCTCCAGCCAGGGCTCCTAGGGAGGATGGAAAGTCTAAACTGTGCGAAGTCCATCAGAGGGCTAGCTAGCTAGCCAGGAATGCGACAAACAATCGTGGGCTCTCTCTTTACACTCCTGAGTCTGTCTTCAGAGACACCAGGAAAACTGGAACCTTTTCTCCCTCCTCCCCTTCATTTCTCTCCAACAGGCTCTTGCTACACAGCCCAGGCTAGCTCCAAACTCATCCTTCAGACTGCAGGCATGTGTCAACCAGGCCTGTGCAGCAGCTAAGGACTCCATCTTAAGCCTGAGTCCAACCCTGTGAGCAAGACAAGGCTGTTAAAACAATACCAGCGATTCAGGAGTAGCCGGAATGTTCGCTCACATCTGCAAAAGCACGAGTCAGCAAGAGTAAGTTGTGATCTTTGCCCTTAAAAGCCTTCCTCCCCTTTAAGTGGGGCCTCCATTTCAAATCTGACCAAGGGAATTGAGGACAGCTGCAGCTTAATTAAAAATTCAGCTAATGACGACTCAATAGAGTTCTGGAGGTCTTTCAGTATTATTCCACAACACCTGAGATTTTGAAATGTTCATTCGCTCTTTTTAATTTTTTCTTTTTTTTCTTATTTTTTTGGGGGTTAGTATAATGAAGTCACCTCATTTCCCGCTTCCTTTTCTTCCTTTGCTTATTTGCTCTATGTCCTCAATTTTATTCCTGAGCCCTGCTCTTCTATCTTCTGCTTGGTTGACTTTTCTAGTTACTGTTTTGTTTTGATTTTTTTTAGATTTATTTTGTTTGCTGTTGTTGTTTTCTTTGGGTCCATCTTCACTTTAGCTTGTGCTCTCTTCAATGTTTCTACCTCTTTATTAAATTCTCTATCAAGTGCTGGAGTGGCCTGGTCATTCCCATCAGTCTTCTCTTTGTGTTTCGGTGTGCTTCATTCAGGTGCTAATTTTCCTTGGTTCCATTGAGCTGTATTTTTGTGTCTTCTTTAAATGCCTTGGATTCTTTGATGATGTTTATGATGGTTCCTTTAAATTCTCTGGTCCCTTCACATAATTCTCATTGGTAAGCATTTTATAGGACTGTTAAGCTCTGGAGAGAAGATGCTGGATGAATCTTTCATTCTGTCATTACATTTGTGAATCTCTGTTAGTTCTAAGTCTGATATGCACAGAGCAGGTGGGGCAGAAGAGAGAACGCTCTCGAAGGTCCGACCTAGAGGTTGGAAATGACTTTAGTGGAATGAACCAGTGTCCATGATGTTCCTCCAGATTCAAACCTGGAACATGGGGGTGGATCTAGCAGAGTAGGAGGTTGGATGTGTTGTGGGAGGGGCTGGTGGATTGGTGATAGGCAGGGTCGGTCCTAGCAAAAGCTTGGAGATTGGATGCAGTTCAGGCAGCGTTGGCTAGACTAGGGCTGGGGCACTGGATGTGGGACCCAGGCTAGATCTCATGGGTTGGGAATGCTACTGAAGAATCCAAGAATAAAAATAAAAATGTAGATTCTGGAAATAAAAATGTAGAAATAAATGAATGTAAAGTTATAAGCCTATTGGAATAAGAGCAGGCTGTCATCAGCTTTCTCAGTAGCTTAGGATTAGCTATTAATAGTGGGTTACTCTACTTTACAACCCATAGCTCTATGGTTACTCGGCTTTACAGCCCATAGCTCTATTTGCAAGGCTGAAGTGGTCCTCTGCAAACTTAGGGTGGCTCTGCAAACTGAGGATCAGCTTTTAGATACAAGCCCCCGCCGGATACTCATGACCAGCAATTGATGTGAGCTGAGTTAACTTTTAAATGATGGAAAGAATGTGACTTTTGACTTTTTGGTTGTGCATTTTCCCATCGTACCCTTCCCTAACATGTGAAACTGGCAGTCAGGGGAGGTGCAGAGCCTTGATAAACACTGTCAAGGAATGCTAGGAAACAAACAATGGACTAAACACAAGCACTAATATAACTGAAAAACCCTGTCACTAAAAATTGCAAAGAGGGACAATTTGTGTCTAAGTTTCACCTCAAGATTGTAAGTTCCTGTTATTGCCTAATTAAATGGGGGTTTGAAATCTGTCCTTTGCCACAGCCTTACAAATCCATCTCTGGCTGTGGTCTCAGCTAGATAAGCTTTTTGTGCCCCACGGAGATTTATTTTTTTAATTTTTATTTTTTTCCCTGGAATAAAGTTTGCTTCTGGTTTATTAGATTTTGGTGGTCTGTCCCCATCTTTATGCGACCCCTGTGAACCCAGAAGTACATGAGAAGAAGGATTAAGGAGACTTCACAAAATAAACCCTGGACAAGGATGTGGGAGAATTGTCTGTATTTTGTCTGTAAAATAAGAGGCAATGTGTGACCTACCTGGCTGAGAAAGGTGCCGAGCTATGTGGCTAACATAGATAAGAATAATGGGTTAATATAAGCTACAAGAGCTAATAAGTAGCCTGAGCTAATGGGCCAATCAGTTTATAACCTAATGCAGACTCTCTGTGTGATTTTTCTTTGGGGCTTGCCGGCTGTGGGGTCTCGGGTGGGAAAGAAACCCCAACAAGCAAGCTGGCCCTCATGTTACAGAATGGCAGGCCCCACATATTACACTGGACAAGGATGTGGGAGATCTATTGAGGTTTGGTGCAACACAGAAGAGACCTGTGGGTGGTGGCTGTTAGGGAGGGTCCTGGCAGAGTCCTAGGGGTAGGTTTTAGCACAGGTGGGTGGGGGGCAGATTACACTGGGGCACTGGATGTGGGACCCAGGCTGGATCTGGTAGACTGGGGAGAAGGTTTGGATACAGATGGTCAAGGAGACTCACAGAAGCAGCAGGTAGGAGATCTGACTGGGTGCAGAAGGGACCTTTGGGTAGTGGTATGGGGGGGGTTCTGATTCTAATGTCCTTTGTACTCTCTTAATGAGGAGGTAGAATTTATCTTCTAATCCCCACTTCATAGGTGCAAAGTGTGAGAGCTTGGGCACAACTACAGATTCAGCTCTATCGCTAGCTTGAACTTCCAAATGCAACCAGGCACCAGGGAGTGCCCCCCTGGAAAGACTTCTGCAGGCCAGCATAAGGACCAAAGGCCCGTGTGATTCCATGACTGCCATATGCTTGGGTTTGTGTCCTATACGATGTAAACAAATAAGCCTGAGGCAGGAAAATAATAAAAAAA
Organism: Bramus lutescens; assembly: GCA_001685075.1. Taxonomy (NCBI): domain Eukaryota; kingdom Metazoa; phylum Chordata; class Mammalia; order Rodentia; family Cricetidae; genus Bramus; species Bramus lutescens. The sequence goes on along the minus strand of LOEQ01008932.1, from coordinate 70,868 downwards.
AAACCCTATAGAATACAAAGGCTCTTGAATTCATCTCCATATGGCCTTAAAGTTATCTACTCTAAATTTTTTAAATTTATTATTCCCCTGCATTTCACAAAATATTTTTATTCTCTTGTGTAAATGTAAATAGCGTATTCATTTTGATTGCCTTTAATCTGTATAATAGTATGTTATAAATTCTTCTGTGAATTTTATATTTCATGACTGCAACACCTCCCCATTAGAATCAGTGCAGGTGACCCAAAACATTTCAGCTCATAAAAGGCAAAGCCATGATTTTCTTCCCAGGTAAATGAAATGATGATCACTGATCTGTAAGTGAGTTGGCTAGAAGCCTGGGGTGGGAATCCAAAGTTCCAAGCCAAGCCAGAGTTAACTGGCCTTGACTGGATTTTCACAAGCATATTCTGAGGCCACTGTGAGTTGGGTTGTTTTGAGCATCTAGTTTGTGTTGGCTTTATCAGCACAGGCTTTTTCTATTCCAAATGACTTTTACCCTCCATATTTGTGCATTCATTCCCTGGATTTGCATAGATAGAGATTGATATTGATTTTGTGTGTGTGTGTGTGTGTGTGTGTGTGTGTGTTCAGGTATGTATACATATGAATGCATGGATGTGGAAGCCAGAAGTTAATGTCAGGTGTCTTCTTCAGTTCGTTCTTCACAATAATTTTTGAAACATGGTGTCTCATTGAATATAGAACTGACCAATTCAGCTAGGCTGGCTGGACATTCGGCCCAGAAAGCTGTCTCTCCCTGCCTTCTCGGGACTAGGAATACATGAAATAGTTTACCATGACTTTTCCCATGAGTTCTGAGGATCAAAGTCTGATCCATGTGTTTTCACAGTGAGCATTTTACCCACTGAGCCATCTTCCCTGCCCTTACTCATCCTTTCAAAGGCCAGACTTTTGGCCTCATAGATCATTTCTATTTTCCTGCCATTTTTTTTGTTTTGTTTTGGTTTGGTTTGGTTTGGTTTGGTGTTACTTCGCTTCGAATGTCCTTTCTTTGAATTTGTCTGCAGTGTTCTATTTTTCTTGTTTCTTTACTAATTCCTTTCGTTATTTGTTTAGTTCCTAGATATCCAAGCATCTCTCATTTTGTTACACAAACACCAAATGCCATGAACTTCCTGCCAGCACTGGCTTTGATCTCATCTTGTCTCCATCAGTGTGGTCTAGAATGCTGCTGTAATAACAGCTCCAATTTCTACTTTGATTAAAACAGCAAAGATTACCGTGAACAAATTCCCAGTTCATGTACTACACTTTACAAAGCATCCCTTTCCTTTTCGTTCCTATTGTCTCCTTTGCTTACTGATTCTTTAAGGTAATAAGCCTTAATCTATGAAATAGGTATCCTTCACCACCAAAGTCATTTAGCCCTTTTGTTTTCTTTTTAGGCACCCTCTGAAGGCTGTTTTTATTCAGTCTTTCTTTTCAGGCATGGAGTTTTCTTAGCAAGGCGCCTTTGGGAATTTGACTCTGGATACTGACCTGGCATGGTCTTATTGAACTTGCCAGAGCCACACAGAAAGGCACTTCAGAGAGCCCATCTACTGGGCCATTCCAGCAGGACTCATCCCTTTTCTTTAAGTTACCCTCAACAGATTGAAATTCTATCACAAAGGATAACGTTTACTATAGCTGCTACACCAGCCTCCTACTTCAGTGAAGTTCCTTCCGTATGAGTTACCAGCAAGGCAAGTGAGAGAGACCTGACCCACCACTTTCTAGGCAAGAGTAGGGCAGCCTACTGGGAAAGCTCCATGTAACAAGCCTAGTGAAGATTACTTGCACCAAGCAGACTGTCATCCCACAAAGTCAGACTCAGTTTTCATTTTTTTTTCATGATAGCAGGTTATAAGGCTCTTCATGAACAAAAAGTTGAGATCCTTCTGTGGCAAGAGAGAGTTAAGTGAATAATGCCTTCTAAAGTGAGTCTCATAGCATTTCATTGCTCCAATGACAGTGCTCATCAAAAAGGGAGGCAGGAGCAATTCCCCTGGGCAGAGCAATAACAAGAAGTAGGTTTGGGAGTTTAATTATTATTTTCAGCTTTTCTGTAGCTGAGTCAATCTTTAAGCACTGGTATCTGTGACAGATTGAACACTCTCATCAGCCATTCTGGCTACATTTCTATCAAAAAGCCAGACTCCTAAAGGTTAAAGTCTTATGAACCAGTTCTGGCGGCTCATCACTAAGATTAGGGGTAGGGAGCACATGTCTCCACCCAGCATCATGGCAACAAGTGTGTGTGTAGCAAGTGAGAACTGTGTGCTGACCACTTGGAGCCAACTCTTACAGGAAGCACATGTCATGAGCATCTAGGGATGAATTTTAAAGATTTACTCAATGGAAATAAATGCATGTGATGGTTCTTGTATTTTTGAGTCTAGAACTCAAACTGTACCTATTAAGCCACCATACTAATTTCCATATTGATTTTGTAACAACCACCAATAGCTTAAGGAAACTTGGGTGGTCCTTCATTGATTACAGGAAGAAAACAAAAGGATGAAACTTGTCTAGAAACATATTTCAAAATGAGTCTTTGCCCAAACAGCTGTTTTCTGCTTCCAAATAAAGGAGATGTTGTGGATTTAACTATGAAAAGATATGTTGCTTTTGTGTAATTATGTAAAGATGTGTTGTATTTGTTTATGTCGTCGAATATTTGTTTAACTATGTAAAGATGTGTTGCACTTGTTTAATTATGTAAAGATATGTTGCTGTTTTACCTTGCCTGCCTAAGGAATCTGATTGGTCTAATGAAAAGCTGAACAGCCAATAGAGAGAGAGTAGGTATAGGCAGGACTTCTGGGCAGGGAGAATAAGCAGGAGAAGGAATATAGGTGGGGTGGAGTTGGGGGAGAAGAAAGAGAAAGGGATGCAAGGGAGATGTCAGATATACAAGAAGAAGAAGGAGGAAAGTAGGACATAGAGAATGAAAGAAAGGTACCCCCCCCAAGGCAAAATGTAGATGAATAGAAGAAGCAGGTCACATTAAGTTTTAAAAAAAGCTAGTAGGACAAGGATAAGCTAAGGCTGAGCATTCATAATTAATAATAAGTCTCTGTGTCTTTATCGGGGATCTGGTTGATGGCCAAGGAAAATTCCAACTGCAAAGGGCTTGACGATCCCTCTTCCAACACAGAAGGGAAATCATAGAGTATGGGTGGGCAAGATTCCTGATTGATGCTAAACCCATTTAGGCCTATAATAAAAAGATATCAATGCTCAATCTCTTTGCCCCTTTGTCTTTGATTCACAGGATGGAGATTTGATGACTGCCTAGATAATTCAGATAATCCCTTAGACAGGACTGAGAAGTATTTTCAGAAATCATGTTTTTAAAGAAGGTTTCTTTGCTGCAAATGCCATTTCCAATGGGACAATGAGACAACCCACTCCCTATTCTGACCTTAACCTTTCAGAACTGCTTTCTTTCCCAAAGACACATTAACAATATTGGGGTGCCCCCCATAATGCTGGGACTGATTTAAGAGTAGATGTTTACAGATGATTTCCATCCACCCAAACTGAACTGACTCAAAATAGCAATAGTGACATATTTCTCCTCTCTGTTAAAGGAATTAAGAGGGGACCATGTGTGCAGTTCTCACTTGCATCTTTGTACAGTTGCAGTCCTGGGTTATGGTGTGGGTGGGGGTGGTGGGGACAGCTATCCAGAGACTGGACTGCCATGGAAAGTTCTGTTTCCAAAATGACGCATTCATCTGACTAGCAACATGGAGCCAGTTCTCAGCTGGGGTCTCCACATCTTTTCCCAGAGCTGCTTGGGTATCATGTCACATCTTCTCATGGAGCTGCATGGGTATTCCTTGTGAATGGGAGCTGGATTCCCCAGATCCTACCTGGCTCCACTAAGAAGGAAAAAGTTGCAGGGATTTTGTGGCCTAGTTTCAAGATCAGTTCTGCTTCCTATGTTCTATTGGTTGAGGCAATTAAAGTCCAGCCAGGTTCAAAGGGAGAGAGGGTATCTCTCTTTCTGATGGAGGAACAGTACTGTATGAAGAGTATGTAGGGATGGGATGTATTTCATCACAGTGGGTTGGAAAAGCCGAGCCTGACATAGTGGACACTCAGAGGTCATTTTTAGGAACTGAGTTTCCTAGACTTCTGAGGGTCCATAAGCCTCTCACAAAATATATAAAGGCAGAAAGTTGTCCCTTGAAGCAGGACCCAGGGCAGCAGATGTCAGTTGTGCATGAGATATTCAAGAGTGAGCAACATGGATCACCTGACTTAGGAGCTGGCTCCCATGTGAAAAAGGCAAAATCCTGATATTTGATTTGTGATTGAATAGTGCTCAGTGCTTCTCTACTTCTGCATGAGAAATGCCTAATATCACAGAACTGGCTCTTTGAGCCTTCACAGAGAGTTTGATAACTAGACTTGGCCAGGAGGTGAGTGGGAATGGAGAGTCAAACGGAAAAAGGAAAGATGTAGACCCACAGATGTGCACTTGTGCAGCTGAGCCAAATGGGGGGACAAATGTCCTTCATCCTTGGAGAAGGGAGCACTGGAAGTGCCACTTCACAGTGGCCGCTGGGAAGTTGTGGGAGGTAGATGGGAGTGGAAATTTCAGACTCTTTGGTGCTCTCAATGGTTTTGAACCAAGACGTGGTTCCCTATAAGTCAATTCTTTCCATTAGTCTAAGCTTCATCTCCGTAATGGGACTACTGGGGTATTGAGCTTCAAGAATGCAAAAGTGAGAGAGGTGGCTCATGTGTAGAGCAAAGTGGCTATGTCTGGAAGCTCAGTGTTTGGGAGGTGGAGTCAGGAAGATCAGAAGCTCAGGGTCATCCGTGCTGTGGCATAGTCCTTTACACTGTGTGGAGATGTTTCACTGTGATTGGTTTAATAGAAAGCTAAATGGCCAATAGCTAGGCAGGATTTGGGGAGCTGAATGTTGGGAAGAAGAAGGGTGGAGTTGCAAGGAAACGCCAGGAATCAGATGAAGCAACTTAGGCAGTACCAAGTAAAAGCAATAAAGCCACGAGGCAGAAAGTAAATGAATAGATATGGGTTAATTTAAGTTATAAGAGCTAATTAAAGACAAGTCTCAGCTATTAACCTATCTTTTATAATTAATAATAAATCTCTATGTCATTACTGGGGAGCTGGCCATCCCAATGGAAAAGTCCAACTATGCATCCTTGACTACCTACCAAGTTTGATGCATGTGGCTCTCTCTGAAAAATAAAGAAAATAAAGTAGAGCTGCAATGTCTGTAGTCACCCGGGTCAGTGCTCAAACTCTCCCGTAGGACACAGTCCCAGTAGGATCAGAGCAAATCAGAACACCTCTGTCTCCAAGTCAAATGAGGTAATGCAGTTCCAAGTTTTCTCTACTAAGACGCCAAGTCTTCAGCAGCATTTTAAATACAAAACCTGATGCTGAAGCTTCAGCTCCCAGTCATATGGCTTCCTATAGTTTGGCATTTGGGCAAAATCAGAGCTTTGCAAAAGTTTCTGCAACAGAATAATAAGGGGAGCTGCTTAAAATAGAGGTCCGCCAGTAGATCCGGGCTACAAGACTCCGCGTAAGACAATTAAAGTGCCTTTGCCTTTGTTGAGGAAACTGGGCCATTTCCCTGGCTCCTCTGCTTCTGTTTAACAGAGTTCGAGCATTGGGGAGAAAAATAAGCTGTGAAAGAACCAAGTAAAACTTTGCTGACATCGTAATTCTTTCTAAAGAGCCCAGTTTGGGCTGGACTTTAACTCTTCTTTAGAGCTGTTTGAACTGAAATTGGAAACTGAGGCACTCATCAACGTCCCCCTTATTTTATTTTTTCCATTTTATGGAGGCTTAGATGGGGCTTTGATTTTTCCCCCTCCCTCTGTCTTTGTTATGAGAAGGGAGGAATTTCAAGAGTATTCATCTGCCATCACAGCTTAATTTACTGTCACTTTTTTCAACCTGTAGGGTTGTGCTTGACTCCAGAGTGTTAGGTAGAGGTTCCAATGACAGTAATTGGAACGGTGAAAGTCAGCAATATTCCTTTTGTAACCCTCATGTGTCCTCCACTTGCTTGTTTATCCCTGCCCCACTCCTTAGGCATCCCCTGAACACTCATCCGTCATGCTGTTTGGTTGACTGGGTTTTTTTTTTCAACCACTAGAACCTTCCTCATATTCTCTCCATTTAATTTGCAAACCAACCCTTAGAGTCTTGTTTTGATATTTCTAGTTCCGAGGGAATCCAAACCCAGATCTTAACCTGTGGAAGACTCTGTAGCCATTCAGATGGCAGATAGAGTTTCCACATTGCAAGACCTTTTCTTACAACATGAAGGAGACTTCACCATCTTCTCACCTCACCAGCCCATTTGCTTCATAACATAAGAAGTAATCCTTCTCAAAAGGTAGTGTGTAAAAGAGATCGAGAATAAGTAATATTTGTTCTGTAATTTTTACTTTTGCTTTTGACAAAAAAAGACTTCAGGAAATTTTAGTTTAACAGAAAATTGAGCAGAAACGCCCTGTCTACCTGTTCCCACTTGTCCCTCCTCTCAGTAACGGCTGTGTCCGTGTGCCTGTGGCCAGCGAGCCACTCCTGACACGTCACTGTTAACCTGTGTCCTTATTTTACATTAAGGTTCAGTGCTGTGTACTTACTGGGATTCATGAATCCACAATTAAAGCATAATATAGACTATTTTCATCACCCTAAAAATACCCTGTCTTCATCTCATCATTCCTGGCCCCACTCCTGGAAGAACTGGCAGCTTCTGATATCTCTACTGCTTCTCATAGCTCTACCGCCTGTAGTCTTGGTTTTTTTTTCAGACCCCCTTTTCATCAGCAGTCATTCATGGTAGCCTGAGAGGCTGGAAACCTGTTGGAGAGTGGATGGGGCACAGCAGTTCCAGTACAAAGGCAGTCTGCTGGCAAACTCCCTCTTCTTCAGAGAAGGCTGTTCTCCATCTTTTCTGTCCTTCCAGTGCTTAAATGGGCTCCACTCATAATATGGAGGGTAACCTGCTTCAACAAAAATCTACTGACCTAACTGTGAATTTCATTTAAAGCACCTAATAGATATCTAGAATAATGATGAAGTCTCTGGATGTCATGCCTATATACAAGTTAACCCATAAAGTTAATCATTGCACTCAATAACACAAACTTAAGAACTCTCCATATCTTTGGGGGGCTTTATATCGTTTCTATTTTGTCAAGGAACATTGCTGTACTATGTGGACCTACCATAGTTTCTGTATCCATTCACGGACTGAAGGACTTCCCAGTTCTTTTCAGTTGATGGCAGTTGAAGATTGGACATGGGAGCATTCTATAAACACCCAGGTCTAGGTTTTATTCTGCCCTGAGTTAGGAAGTCGTGTACTTCACGGCTGTGAGTACTGGGATGTTAGCTAAGACTGTGTAGAATTTAAAAGAAAAATGGCTGGCTGTCATCCCACGTGCTCGTGACCTCCTGCATCCATATCCATATGGGCGATGGCTAGGTTTCCCTGATGTGCCCATCATCCATGGCAACTCACGTCAGGGTTTTCTGTCATTCTTGTCAAGTTGTGGTCACATCTCATGGCTGCTTTAAATTACAGCTCCTTAATCATGTCTGATATTGATTTTCTTATTTGTTTGTTCACTATTCATGTACATTATTTAGTGGGAGGATAAGTTAACTGTTTCACCCATTTGAAACTGAGCTGTTTTGTTTTCTAATTGAATTGTATGAGTCATTTGCATAGTATGAATATAAGACATTTATCAGACATAATATTATGCAAGTGTTGTCTCCGAAGTACTTGCCTATCATATGAAACCCAGGTTTTAATATTCAGTACTAAAAAAACACAAAAACTCTTATTTTACCAAATATTTACAGTTCAACTAATTTAAAAACTAAGAATAAAAACACCTGCCAAACTCTTGAAGCCTGCATTCAGTCCCTTTGCCTCATCCATATAAACTGATATGCGTCTTCCACTTCCCTTCACTCCAGAATTACCAAAGAATTTACAATATGGGATCCAGGCTACAGTCTACTGAATAAATAGGCTTTGACCATTGCTCACGCAGGTAATTATCAAGCTTGCTTCCTGCTCTCTCTAGACAAATGCAAGAGATACCCAGTTCTCAGTTACTCGCGCTCCTTTTTACTTGAGGAGAGTCTCACATCCTTTTAGTTTGCTGTGTATGTTCACTGTATGGAAAGGGCTATCTTAGGAACCCCCAAAGTGTTCTGACATTCACCTATGCCCCTTTCTTGTCCCATCATTTTATTGTTTCGTACACACACACACACACATACACACACACATACACTGATGGTATGCAATATTAAAGCAGAGTCTCAGATCATAATAAACAACACTTTTCAGGTGCCCGTCCGTACAAGGACTGGTGGAATCCACTCATTCACAATTATCATGGCACTTCCCACAGGGCAATGAGCTACTAAACAGGGACAAGGTTCTGAACATATTCAATGGACATGTATGCAAGCGTAATGACATATCTGCAAACCAGGCTTGTGCATATTCTGTTTCCAGATTTCTGGCTCCTCCGTAAGCATTGTGATGTCACTCAGAAGTTATTTCCCTTTGCTAGTTGGTTGCCCAGATCTATAACTAACTTTTCCCATTCTGCTCTGTATCTCTGAGTGCTACAATCCCAGCTCCTTCGTGAGCTGATTTTAGCTAAGTTCAGCCAATGGGAGGTGACAGTGAAAAGAAACTTACAGAGGGAACACCTGGGGCTGGTCTTCGCTCCTCTCTCCTATCCAGGAAGCGGGCTCAGGGGCTTTGTCTCTGCCCCTACTGGACTCTGACATCCCTGCTTTCCTTGCTCCCTCTGGACAATTGTTCCTTTAGCTCCCTCTCTTTCTGAGCAGCTTATCTCTAGAACTCTTGTCTGTCACAGCATCAGGCTTCTGGGCTAGATTTGCCTCTAGGCTTCAAGATCTTTCTAGGTGTGACCCTGCCTCCTCTCCTGGCCCTGCAGACCTGTCAGGCATTATAGCATCTTAAACCCGTTAAAATCTCCGGCTATCTCCCTGTTCTGTTGCCTTTCTTAGCTCTTCTGGCGTCTCTGCAATTATATCCTTCTGATAGCCCACCTGTCTCAAGCCACAGAAAGATGATCTATAGTCTGTAAAACGTTGAGGCTAAGGGTAGGAGGCGACAAGAGCTTGAAATTGGGTTAGAGTGGGGACAAAATGTGAATTTGAGTAGGATAGCTCAGAAGAAAGACAAGAGGGGGCTTGTGCAGGCTGTTCAGCCTCTCCCTGACCAAGTTCTCTCCCATTTTTTGACATTGTAACAATGAGGGGGCCTGCTAGTTGGGGTTTCTGTTCTGCCCGGTACCCCACAACCAGCAAGCCCCAAAGAAAATCACACAGAGAATCTCCATAAGTTATAAAGCTGATTGGTCCATTAGCTCAGGCTTCGTATTAGCTCTTGTAGCTTATATTATTAACCCATTATTCTTATCTATGTTAGCCANAAAGAAAATCACACAGAGAATCTCCATAAGTTATAAAGCTGATTGGTCCATTAGCTCAGGCTTCGTATTAGCTCTTGTAGCTTATATTATTAACCCATTATTCTTATCTATGTTAGCCATATAGCCCAGTTCCTTTTCCAGCTGGGCAGATCACATCCTGCTGCTTAGGTGGTCTGGGCAGGAGTAGGAGGAATCAACTTCCTCCTTCCCAGAATTCTCCTGCTCTCATTGCATCATTTTTACTTCCTGTCTGGTTTTCCCACCTATACTTCTGCCTGGCCAATCAGCGCCACATAGCTAACACAGATTAGATTTTCTTTGGGGCTTGCCAGCTGTGGGGTACCAGACGGGACAGGAAACCCCAACTAGCAGGCTCCCTTCATGTTACAGACATTGTACAAAGTCTCAAGCAAAAAACGGTCAAAATATCACATCACATCTGTATGTCCTCACACTGAGCCTATGATAGGAGAGAACCTGAATGCTTCTTCTGAGCACAAAACCAAGAAAAGACAGTTGTGAATAATAAATTATTGAAATCTAAGTCAGGAAGTGAACAGCATCCTGTCGAAGCAATCTGTTGATGCCTCTTGTAGGACTATAAAATAAGCACTACCTAATCCGGGTTAAGTTACCTGGCTCTGGCATCTGTTTGGTTTTAATCTTTTGTTTTTCCTGAAGAGGGGAGAATAACACCTTTGCTAAATTCAAAGGTCTCAGTACAGCCAGCCAGTGGGAAGGCAGGACAGGAGCAGAAGCAGCTGTCTGGAAGTTTACCTTACTGTCTTGGGAATCCAATGTGACTTCCTGTATATTTGTAGAATTCTATAGTAATATTCTCAAAGCTATGTAAGAAAACTGTGACCCACTCCCAGCAAGTCCTAAGTAGATAAAAGCATGCTGCAAAATTGTGAAGGCTTGGTGTCCTTGACCCATCCATTCAAATGAAGAACTCTGATAAACTATCGGATGTTGAGCCACAGGCCTTGAAATTCGGAGCCAAAGGTCTGGACTTTAAAAGAGTAACACCCGGGAGATTTGCATGCATTTAGATCAAAGATCCCACTGTGGGCAGCACTTCCATTTTTACCTTATTCTTTACCTAGTTGTCAGAGCTCCTTGGAATCCATGCTCTTGTCCTGTCAGTAAAGTATCTGAGCTTCCAAGCTGTGATCTTAATGCATCTGTCAATCAAAGCAACGGCAAGCACCTCAGACAACCTAGACACCAGGAGTTGCTAGAGCCACTCACTGGCCATGTAGCTCTGTAGAAGTCTCCTGGACACTGGAAAACTTGTTTTCTTCATTAAAGATATGAAAAAAAGTAAGTGTTTGCCCTTATCTACCTCCCAGGCTGCTAACAGGATCAGTGGGGTGCAGAGATCTATAAAAACATTTTCATATGAAGATCCTCCACAACAATGTCGTTATTATAGGAGCAAATCTGATTTCACAAACTCAATTCACTGAGATTTAAGCAAAAAAAAAAAAGAAAAGAAAAGAAAAAGAAAGAAAGAAGAACTTTACGCATGACAGGCAGTGGTTTTAATCCCAGCTCTAGGGAGGCAGAGGCAGGTGGATCTCTGAGTTCAAAGCCTGCATGGTCTACAGAGCGAGTTTCAGGAAAGGGTCGGTATGAACTATGGCATGGATTAGGTGATTAGGTTGCCATTTCCATTTTCTTTGTCATGAAAGTTGGAGGTAAGTGGGTTGGCCGCTTGAGGAAAAGTGGTCCATTTCCACATCCCCATTTCTCTCGCAATAGAAAGCACCAATGTTTCAGATGCCCAAGCCACACCAGCTTTCACTACTGGAGATACTGTTGGTAGGCATGGAAGGCGTGGAGGGCATGGAAGACATGAGGGGCGTGGAGGGTGTGGAGGGTGACAAATAACTTTAGAACTTGTGAGACATTTGACTGTCACCGCATGTGTCTCTGTGTGTGACTGTGTGTATGTGTATGTGTGTGGNGAGAGGTGGCTCAGTGGTTAAGAGACTAGCTGTTCTTCCAGAGGACCCAAGTTCAATTTCCATTGCCCTCATTGTGACTCACATCCATCTGGAGCTATAGTTCCTGGGAATCTGGCACTTGCTTCTGTCTTTTTCAGGCCCTAGGCATACATAGAAACAGTACACAGACATATAGACAGGCAAAACGCCCATACAGATAAAGCAAAAATAAATAAGTTTTTTAAAAAGTATATTTTTGAAAGTGTTAAGTCTATAAAGAACATTTATTTCTGTTAACTTATTTAATTATGTACTCTTGGAAATCAAATTTAGTACAGAGAAAAATCAGGGAGGAATTATGGCAGAGCAAACTTCCATGTTCACATGCCTGAAATCACGGCAAGCTATTCAGGCCCCAGTCCCCAGCCCAAGTGAAGGAAATAAGTCAGATAGTGTAAAAGGAGCTGTGAGGCACCATTCTGTAGTGATAGGGGAACACAGGCCTGCTTTTCATCTGGCCCAGCTCCCACACGGTTAGCTTATACCTCGAAATAATAACACAGAAACAATATTCATTTAAGCACTGCCTGGCCCATTATATCTAGCCTCTTCTTGGCTAACT
>LOEQ01008932.1:29275-41438 GCA_001685075.1 Bramus lutescens | reverse complement strand
TAGATAGATAGATAGATAGATAGATAGATAGATAGATAGATAGATAGATAGATAGATAAACAGATAGGCAGGCAAGCAGACAGATAGAATATAAAGCCTGAGGTCCTGCCCATGGGCTATCAGATCAGCCCATTAGTACAGAGATCAAGTCAGATTAGTTATTCTTGCTATTTTCACGGGCATCTAATCAGATGTGACCATTTAAGAGACAGAAAAAAGATTTTACATTCAAATGCATTTAGATACCTTGAGCTAGGCAAAATCAGACAGATGCCTTGCTTCAAGACACCCTAGAGCCCTTATTTTGTGTGACTACTCTCATAGAAAATATAGCATGCCTTACAAGACCCCAGAGCTTACTGTCTCATCATGAAAAATTGTCTGTTTTATCTGTCTGAGGAAGGTGAACACAACCTCAGCCTCTCTGTCTAGGAAATGTTTGCACATGCGCAGCTGGGGCCACTGTGCCTGACCGTGCACGGGGTAGCGCCTTTTATCTGAACAGCTGTCTCTTGGCAGGACTCAACCCTAGCATCTAGCCCAGTGTCTGTCGCCATTAGATGAAGACAGGGAGCCCCTGGTAAAGAGGACAATCCTGAGCTAGTGTAGGAGACAGATTTTAAGCCTGACTCATATTCTATAGCATTATGGTCTTGGTCAAGTCATTGAAGCAATTTCATGTTCTAGCTGCAAAAGCAGATGCACAAGCTTCTTCTTCATAGAGCTTTTGTGAATTTATTCTGGAAATGATGCTACCCCCTATAGGTCAAAAGGGAAGCACCACTATTGCTGTTCAGTGATGACTGCCTTTGGAGACTCCAGATATACCCCGAGACATTCTCTAACTAGTCCCATTATCTCCCCAAGAATGCTAAAAAAAAATGGTCCCATGGTAAGGACATCATCTAGTATAAAATTCCCCTTGGAGTGGCCAAATGTCTTGTGAGGCTGTGACTACCCTCCATGACTTCTGCTTTAGTCTGGCATGGTGGTGCACACCTTTAATCCTAGAACTCAGGAGGCATAGGCAGGTGGATCTCTGTGAGTTTGAAGCCAGCCTGGTCTACAGAGTGAGTTCCAGGACAGTTGGGGCTACATACTAAGACCCTGTCTCAAAAACAAAAGAGGGTAACTCAACCTCAGTATTGCAGCATTTAAGAGACAGTGTTGGAGACGTGGCTGAGGGTGAGCTCAGTGAGGTCAATTTGGGTCTAACCATTTACTAATGGAGTCACTTGAGCAGACATTTAGACTCTGTGTGCCTACTGCTCGCATCACTAAAGGTAGGGTAATAAGGCCTACTTCACAGGCTCTGATGAGACTCAAGTGGAATAAAATACGTGCATCTTAAATATGGCCAGACCTCAGTCCCTGTGGTTATGAAGGAGGCAGTGTTAATCTGCTCATTGCAGGGCCCGCAGTCAAGGGGGCATATCAAGGGCTCACTTGAGGACATATCTGCCACCCACCTCCGAGAGCAATTTCACCTTATGAGAAATCAGAGATAAGAGCCTCTATCCCTCATGTCGCCTTGCACCAAAGCTCTACAGTGATGAAGCTGTGCCCTTCAGCTTACTCAAAACCAACCCCAACTCTGGCTTGTAGCTGCTCAAAATGCTTTATCATCTCCTTGGGCCATGGCCAGCTGACTAGGGCAGCTTGCTGTCTATCTCTGTCTCAAATACCCTTCCCAAAGGCCTTCCTCTTCCACAATCTACTGACTCTACATAAACTTAGAACATTTCTAGGCACACCCTCTGGAAAGGTTCAACTACCCTAGATCTCAATTCCAGCTCAAGCTTGATCCATAAAGCAAATCGAGTATATGGTATGTGGTGACGCTTGGCAACTGTTCCAGAGACCCAGAACCTGCCTTTAGTGGTATATACAACTTGTCTAATGGAGAATACAATCCTCCTCCTCCTCCTCCTCCTCCTCCTCATTGCTTCGTGGCCTGTGAACTTAAAGGGATCGTGTTGTCTGCCTTCCCTAGGGAGCCATTTACTCTGAGTCGCTACACAAAGGCTGATTCAAGTGGGGTCCAAGGGAACCAGGTAGCTTCCTAACAGGACAGCAGGATTTGGCAACATCATGCATGTGGTATACTGCTTTACAAGCGTAAAAGATGCAAGAACAGAGGGTCATGGAGGCTTGTGCAGTGGTTGCTGGGCCAGGCATTTGCAGGCAGCTGTGAAAAAGAAGCCCAATTTGCACTATAGACCCCGGGATGCTGGAGATGCCAGGATCTTGGGACATCGCCCTAGGCAGCTGTTTTTTGGCAGGAAACTGGCTTATTTTAGGCTCTTCTCCTCTCAGATGAACTTGGATTTTTCTCAAGATGAAGATTTCAGTCTTACCCTCAGGGCATCTTTCCTATTGCCCCAATGCACAGCGGGAGGTTTCTCTTAAGATGCTATCTTCAGTAATTACAGCCACCCATCTTGTCTGGAACTCTCTCCTTTCCCTTCCGGTTCCCACATTCGTCAAATAGTTTTGCTCCGTTTACTGCATTGTCTCTCACCCACAGATTCAAATAAAAGCCGTGAGAAGTAGCCCTTGCCTAGCCTATAAGCTCACGTCTTGAGATTCCTTCTGGAAATGTCGCCAATAATTCTGAGATATCAGATCACAGGCAGAATATAGCTAAGTTCTTCGCCAGAAAAAGAAAAAAAGAAAATAAGCACTGACAACATGCTTATCACCCCACGAAAACTCAAGAGCTGGACCTCCCCTGCTCATTCTGTCCTTCTAAACTCCCACGAGGATGCTCCATTAAGCTCTGCATATAGCTTTTTAGGGCTTTTCTAAGTCTAAGTTACACACACACACAAATTAATCTTGAAAAACAGCTCAAAGGTCTACAGATCACATGATCATCTTTAATACAACAACAACCTCACTCCATGCCTATTTCGTATGTTAGTTACTTTCTCATCTTGAGACAAAAATACCTAACAAAAGCAATTGAAGCTGGGCAGTGGTGGCACTCGCCTTTAACCCCACTACTCAGGAGGCAGAGGCAGGTGGATCTCTGTGAGTTCGAGGCCGACCTGGTTTACAGAGGGAGTTCCAGGACAGCCAGAGAAACCCTGTCTCAAAAAGCAAAATCAAAACTTGAAGAAGAAAGAGTTTATCTCACAGTTTGAGTGTTGGGGGGGTCACTGTGCGTCATCTGTAGTCGGGAGCAGGAGAAGCTGATGCTCAGCTTGCTTTCTTGTGTTTATTCAGTCCACCCCGCCAAGTGGAATGGTTACAGCACACCTCAATTAGCCCAGCCTAGGAACTCACTGGCAGATATCCCCAGAGGCTTGTTTTCTAGATGATTTTATATCTGTCAGTTTGACAATCCATACTAACCATCACACATACCAAGCCAGTAACCTCTACAACTCTTTCCCTGATGCTACCCCTCGTTTTGAGATTCTTCTATAAGCACATGGACAGAAACTCGTAAAAATGTGTCCATGACTCAACACCATGTAAGTCTTTCCTCAGAGCGCAATGCTGAGGGGGAAACAGCTCAGTGGGAGAGTGTCTGGCTGCTGGGAAGACTGTCAGTCATTCTACTGAGACTTGGGCCAGATGAACACCTTGTGCTCATTTTATAGACTTGTCACAAATGGATCCATTTTTCTACTGGAAAATCTGCTAGAAGGAAACAGAGCCTGCTGGACAGCAGCCCTGCATGGTAGCTAGGAGAATGATGGCACGGTTCTCGCTTACCAGGTATACAGATATAGACGCTAGCCCCAGGGCTTCTCAGGAAAATCACGTGCTGGTCTAACCTTCCAGAGCCTTTCAGGAAAAAGAGAAAGTGAGGTCCAGCAGCAGCCACAAGCAGCTGGCATTGTCCCCCGTGTGCATCCTCCATGGACAGGACACTGGGGAGAGGGCAAATGACCTCTGTTGAGTCCCATTTCATTTCCTCTGTCTGCACAAAGCACAGGCAAGGCCAGCGAACAAAGGGGACCTGGGGACAGGAGGCCTTTCCAGAGGATACTGGAGGGGCCAGTCAGACAGGCACATGCCCAGGCAGACATTCCCCCACTGTGCTTCCCTGCCGCACACTGTTCCAGCAGATGCTCAGCATTGAGATGAGAGCAAGAAGCCTGGCTGGTCAGGCACTACCCCAAACTGCGCTGCGTGAGGCTGCCCACTGCCAAACCATGTTGGTACCAACACGCCAATCATCCACCTCTCCAGGGATTCCTTTCCTCACTTCTGTGGCTCCAGCCTGGCCACGTGGCACAAAAGTGCCCAGTATCCATTAATCACCTGGCTTAGAAGGGCTGTCTTTCACTCCAGGAAGTGTGGTTTTCCCGAGCAGGAAATGCTAATGAAAGAATGAATAATCAAAAAAAATATACGTGACTCATGATCCCTTTTCTGCCTGAAACAACTCCTAAGAAAAGCGGTAGGGAAGTGCCTGGCAGGCACCTGCCTCCCTGTGTCGAAGTCTCAGTGCCCTTTATATGTGTAATTCCATCTTAGGACCTCAGTTTTCCCATCTATATATAAGAACATTTAACCTAAGAAACAATTTTAAATCTTTATTAGCACACATAATCTAAGAAAATGGTCCGCACATAATAGATTAGCCAATGAACGATATTTATCGTGTTGGTTTTGTATGCAGAACTACCCCTCCGACTAAATAAGCACCTCTCAGCACCACTATTTACAATATTTTGGGCCAGGTCTTTTTTTTTTTTTCTGTGAGGAATGCCCAGAGCAGCAGCCCCAACCTCCACCCAGCATCACCTCCCTCAACTGTACCGACCAAAATGCATCTGACTGCAATCTCTTTCTGAGAACAAAGCGGACAGAAACACCCTCTGTGGGAAATTCTGGACTCGTTTCCAGACTCTGAGCCACACAAACCCCTTAGTTCAGCTTCCAGCAGCCATGCTGGATGGCTCTGTAACTCCAGCTTTAACTGTGAACTTGACACAGCCCAGAGTCGCCTGAGAAAGAAGTCTCAGGTGAAGGCATTCCCAGATCATGTGGTCCTGGAGGCACAGGGCATTATCTTGATATCTTATTGGCATAGGAGGGCCCAGCTTGCTGTAGGAGGTGCCATTCCCTAAGCAGATGGTCCTGGACTATGTAAGAGAGTTGTTCTTAGTCCGGGAGGGAGAGCCAGCAAGCAGCATTCCTTTGTGGTTTCAGCTTCAAGTTCCTGCTCCAGTCCCTGCCCGATTTCCCTCCAACATGGCCTATGAGCTGAAAGCATAAGATGAAATAAGCCCTTTCCTCCCTCATTTGCTCTTGGCCATGGTGTTTGTCCCAGCAACAGAAAACGAACTAGAATCGACGCTGTGAGACAAAAGTGGGGGTGTGGGAGTCTGTGGACAGTGCTGTGTCCAGGAAAGGAATGTGTGGCACGGGGTGAATTTCGGACGTAGAAAATACCAGTTTCTAAGTCAAGCACCAAGTCAGTCTAGAAATGTCAGCGAGAGTCCGGTCCGCCAATCATAGGATGAATTGCTCAGATCCCTGACTCACCCCAACAGAAGTATAACTCCAATAAGGGGAGGGGTGGAAGCCGTTTTACGAGCACAGAGGACTTGCTGGTAAAACTGGGCAGCACTGAAGGAGGCCTTGGGGCCCCTCACAAAGGGGGCGAGGCGAGAGAGGCACTTGGGAAGAAGGGAAGTGGAGGAGCCCCTCACAGGTGCCAGCAGAGGCCACCCTCCTCTTCACACACAGGCTGCACTCTTGTGCCAGCTGCAGCCACTCAGCTAAGTATGTCACCTCATGTCATACAGCTGGGAAAACGCCATGCAGAGACCCAGACTCACACACATATAGAAAAAGCCTCTCTTCTGAATCCTTAGCCACCACACTGTACTGCCACACTGTGCTGGCCCCAAGCGTTGGGAAAGCCTGCCTGCCCAGGAGGCTGGCAGAGGAGTCTCTGTGGGGATTGACTGGGAACCCTTGCTCTGCTTCCCAGAGGTCTGCAGAAGTACCTCACCTCTTACCAGCTCCTCCCCTTACCATCCTCATCCAGCTCCCCTGGGTCACTTTCAATTAAAGCAGCATCATACATGGTTAGTGTTTATCAGTTTTTAATTGTTTATGTGTATGGTGTTTGTCCCCATGTGTGTCTGCATGCCACATGTGTGCCTGGTGCCTTCAGCAGCCAGAGCAGGGTATCAGATCCCATGGGACTAGAGTTACAGACACTAGTGAGCTGCCGCATGGTGCTGGGAATTGAACCCAAACCTGGTTTCTCTGCGAGAGCAATAAGAGCTCTTAACCGCTGAGCCATCTCTCCAGCTCCACATATGGCTAATAAGGACTTTTGTTCTGTGGGCAAAAGGGAAGTGCTGACTGACTTGGAAGCTGCTTTTGGTGACCACCGAGGTGAAATTTAGTGAAATTAAGGTCCTTTAGAGAGGGTTTACAAAGACAGATTTCAACCACCAAATCCATTAGCATCCATTATGGCTCCTAAGCTGTTATCAAACCACTGCCCTGAGGGAGCTGATGGCTCTCTGCAGGGACAGGGGACACCCACACCCACAAACTTGCAATGGCCCTCATAGTTGTAATCTATCGCATCTGCAGACAGGGCAGTTATCCCTGAACCTCCTTACATAGCTGTTAAGAGATGTCTTCCCAAAATAATTGAATGCTTCCCCTAAGAAACGCATGTTTCTAGGGAAAAAAAACAAAAACAAAAACAAACAAACAAACAAACCTTTTACCATGATGTGGAGAAAACCTCCTATTCAGCAACCACCGGAACCATAACCCCGTGTGATGGCTCGGAGCCACCCTGAGTGAGCCGTTCAGTATTGCTTTGGTCACCTCACCCAGCGCAGGGACTGACGTGGCATGTCCTTCTGTATATGCCTTGCTTTATTGGTTGATGAATAAAGCTGTTTTACTTTGCTTGTGAACTTCTAGTTTGTTCCAGTAAGTTCCAGACTAAAGTGGCGTATGGCACCTTGCAAATGTTCTCGTTAATGAACTGACCAGACCCCACAGTTAGTGCTCATCAGGAGACAGGCTGTAGGTCTCTGAGAGGCAGGTGAGGCACAGGCCACTGTGGTGCTGTAGGCTACTAATAAGAAAAGAGGTTTTTTCCTAACCTAGACCTATTGTCAGAATTACTGTATCATTCATGATGTTTAACACGTTATCTGGATATGTTTATAGATAATGTTAAATACATGATAGCTGGAGACGCAGGCATAACCAGTAAGAATACAGGAACTATCAGTACCGATCTCGCGGTGGCAGGCACGTCTGGGCTCACATCCTGGCTGTATAGACTCAGTTTCTGAGCCTCGGTTTCTTCATTTGCAAACCAAAGAGCTAAAATTAGATCTATGACATAGGCTCTTGTAAGGAAGTAATCAATACATCCATGTCATTCAGAGCCTCTTAAATTTGCAATAAATGGTGAGTCGTGCCCACTTTCTGCTTTCCCTTGTGGATGTGAATCTGATTCAGTGTGCCCACCTGGCTTGCCAAGAAATCCCGTCTCAATCTGCGCTGGGCATTCTCTACTTGGGCCTGAGGATCCACCTATACAACCATAGGAGGACTCTGACTTGTGTACCCCGTGGATACCTTAGCCACTCCAAATGCTGATCCCCACCATCTGGCCTAGCTGTGGCTCCCTGTTGTCATCCAATGTATTTTTAGAGCATCCGTGGTATTTTGGGAGAGCAGGTACCAGGGATGGGTACAAAGCAGACAGAAATCCCAAGTCTCCAATATATACCCACGGAGAAACCCCTCTCAGTGAGATGATGCTATGGCCCTAAATGTCCACAGAGAGCATCCTTGGCCCTGCTCTCCAGAGCAACACTTGATGAAACCTGTGTACACCATCCACGGCAGACTCCCAGACCCTTCCCCCGTCTCTGGGTCTCTCCCACCCCACTTCAGTGGGCCTGCATCACCCCAAATGCCCTGAGATCTGGGAGCCACTTCCTGCTATACAGACACTACTGGCACAGGGCCCTCCTGACCATGCCTCAGGAAACCAAAAGCAAAAGCAGTTACCTTATCTTTCAGGATGTGTCTTCAGCTGACAAAACAAAGCATGCTCATCTCCCAAGCAGGCTTTTTCAGACACCAACCACATGCACAGGGCCAAAGGAGGAGCACACTTGTGGCTCGGGGCAGGGCCAGCAGCGCTGGCTCACACTGCTGCCCACGGAAGGGAGACTAGGAAGAAAGGAGCAAGACCGTAAGGGAATAGTTAAGGGAGCCACACTTCATACAGAAGGTGGAGAAGGGGAAGAACACAGATGAGAGGAGCTGGGATGAGGGGGGCATGGGGAACGGACAGGACACAGGATGAGCCTGAAGGCAGAGAGGGTGTGAGTGGGGAGCAGGGAAGGATCTCTGGCCCAAGTCTCCTAGAGGAGACTATGTGGAACGTTGGGCGTGGAAACTGAACAAAAGTGCTCCAGTTATTTGGGAGGATAGACAAACTAATGGCTTAGGAAAACAGGTGACAGCATGGCTCACAGTCACATGGGTCAGAAAGTCTAGCAGGGCTCAGCCTGAAAGCTCTATGTGTGGGGATCATTTGCTCAGCCATGTTCACTGGTGGCTGAACTGAGTGGCCCTCCATAGCAGCTACCTTCCAAGAAGGAGCCTTCCCAGGACTGAAGGCTGATGCTAAGGGTGTCTATGCAGCATCATACAAAATGCAGTCACATCCCATTGGCCAAAATAGGTCACTAAGAGCTAGACAAGCTCTCAATGCAAAGCTCCTGGGTAACCATGAAATACTATATATCTCAGGATAAGAAAGTTAGGACTTCCTATTTGTAAAATGCACCAGATCAGTAGAAGAAACCAAAAACTCACTCGTGAGGTCAATTGCCCCGTCCCTGAGCCACGCCCTATAAAATCCATATTTGGTGAGAGACTACTCCATCTGTTAGAATCTAATGAACAAGCCTTGCTTTTAAAGATCTTGGATGTTAGCATGGCAGTGGATAATAAATGCATAACCAATTCTTGTAGTAGCTAAGTGACAAAAGATAAAGTGGAAGACCCGGGCTGGAGAGACGGCTCAACAGTGAAGAACACTCTGCTCTGGCAGAGGACCCAGCTTCAGTTCCCAGCAGCCACATGATGGCTCGCAACCATCTGTAACTCTGGTTCCAGGGACTCTGACACCCTCTCCTGGCCTCCATGAGCGTCAGGCCCAAATGCTATATACATAAACTCATACCACACACAGGAAGGGAGGGAGGNAAGGAAGGAAGGAAGGAAGGAAGGAAGGAAGGAAGAAAGGAAGGAAGGAAGGACGGACAACAGGAAGGGACAGGTAGAGGAGGAATAAGGTTCCACTTGTATAGTGTTGAGGAAGGCTGTGTACAGGGCAGGTTTAGGAGGAGGTCAGCAGGGATGGCAAGGCTTTGAGGAGAAGGTGCCAGGGTGCAATGTCGGTAAGTACCAGATTACCAACAGTCTCGGGGGTATGGGAACAGACGGAAGTTGTTTCTCATCACGGAATGTGGCCACTGGTCTCGCCCCTCGTCCAGCTGCATAAGGCCCAGTTCTTAAGAGAGCTGCATCCTTGCCAGCCAAATATTCCTCCTTCCCTGCCTTGGAGTAGTGGAAAGGCTGGAGATGACCAAATTTCCCATCAGCCAATGCACCTCCAGGCCTCTGATCTTCCCTCTTGGATCTTAGAGCCTAGGGACATGTTTGCTGTAGGCTTGATATTGTGTGACTAAAGGCCACCCAAGCCACGTCTGGAAAGAAACATAAAAACAATTCTGCATAGCTCCAGATGGCTCTGAAAATTCAATTAAACCCACAACTATCCCAGGAACCTTCCCCATCATAATTATATTATTGATCATTAACATTTAAAGAGGCTGCAAATGGAATACTGGACACTGCAATAAATTATCATTCTCCACAAGGCAAGCTCAATGAATCAGCTGCTCCTGGAGCCTTCTGAGACTGTCTGGTGCTGTCATTTAGAGGATGTTGCTCTATTCTTCAGTGCATGGGGTACAGCAGGGGTGGCAGTGGGGGCAAGGCTTCCTTTCTGGATATCTGGTCTACCCCTGTAAAAACAAGGCTGCTGCAGCTTCTTCTAGCACCCAAGGCACTGATGTTTTCTGACTTGTGTTCAGCCTCCATCTTATCATGGTATTTCTCAGAGAAGAGGAGAGAACAATACAATTATCCAAAATGGAAGACTTGGGGAATAGGGTGACCATGGCGTGTATGAACAAGGCAACCTAAACCAACATCTACCGAGTGTCAGTCAGGGATTTCTGCCAGGTTTTTGGTTAAAGCCAGCATTTCTCAACCTGTGGGTTGCAAGCCTTTGAACAACCCTTTCATGGGGGGGTCACATATCAGATGTCCTGCATATCAGATATTTACATTATAATTCATAACAGTAGCAGAATTACAGTTATCAGGTAGCAACAAAAATAATTTTATGGTTGGGGGTCACCACGACATGAGGAACTGTATTAAAGGGTTGTGGCGTTAGGAAGGTCAAGAACCACTGGTGAGCAGTAATGTTCTTTAGACACGCAAGTGTGAAAGGATAGCGTAGCATGTAGAGTTATTAGACACACCTCTAAAATGCCTTAAAACATGAGCCTCGTATGGAAAGAGGCTTTTGGGAGAGAAGGGATGCATTGACAGCACACACTGTCGTTTGCACAGAGCCCAAAGCCACATAAAAAAGGATGTGAACTCTGTCTACACTGGATCTACCCTTATTGGTCAGAACGGTGCCATGAGGTAAACAACCATGAAATGCAGTCAATTTTTATGAAAATCTGAGTGAAAACTCCCAGAAGTACCAAATCTGGCCAAGAACCAACTGAGGAAAATGAGCAGTGGTTGTGTAGTTAGAACCCTCAGGCCCTCTTCAGCCTCCCTTCCAACAAGCCACAGGAGCTGCATGCAGGGAGTCGAGAGAGAACTGGCTCTCTCCTTCCTGTTTCAGGGATGGCTAATTCACAGTCTGACAAGCGGAAGAGAAGTCGGCAATCCCTGCCTTGGGTGATCAGAAGCAGAACCATGGTGCCCAAGCCTGGGAAAGAGCAGCTGTGAAATAGTGGACACTGTCAGTGTGCCTGGGGCACCATCCTCAGCTGTGAAATGCTGAACACTGTCAGTGTGCCTAGGGCACCATTCTCAGCTGTGAAATAGTGGACCCTGCCGGTGTGCCTGGGGCACCATCCTCAGCTGTGAAATNCAGCTGTGAAATAGTGGACACTGTCAGTGTGCCTGGGGCACCATCCTCAGCTGTGAAATGCTGAACACTGTCAGTGTGCCTAGGGCACCATTCTCAGCTGTGAAATAGTGGACCCTGCCGGTGTGCCTGGGGCACCATCCTCAGCTGTGAAATGGTGAACACTGTCAGTGTGCCTGGGGCACCATTCTCAGCTGTGAAATGGTGAACACTATTAGTGTGCCTGGGACACAATCCTCAGCTGTGAAATAGTGGACACTGTCAGTGTGCCTGGGGCACCATCCTCAGCTGTGAAATGCTGAACACTGTCAGTGTGCCTAGGGCACCATTCTCAGCTGTGAAATAGTGGACCCTGCCGGTGTGCCTGGGGCACCATCCTCAGCTGTGAAATAGTGGACCCTGCCAATGTGCCTGGGACACAATCCTCAGCAGCTGTGGTGACAGACTGCCCTGTAGGAAAAACAGACATAAGGAGAGACAGCCATTTCTGATTGATAGTAGTGATCTAGAGGCAAGAACAAAGGAGAGAGGTTGGCTGTCTTTGCCCTACAGAAAAGTCCACATGCCAAGGAGCAGTTTGGTCAGAAGAACGCAACCACACCCAGCTTCAAAGGATGCCTCCACACCCAGAACTACAGAAAATCAGCTCCTGAAGGGTACTGGGCAGAGGGCTGGCCGCACCTGGCATCCACACCAAGTACTAACGGGAGAGCAGGCGGAGCTTGAGTGCAGAGCTGCACGGGTTAGCAGAGGCTTGCCCAGGGTCTGCAGCAGCCTACCTGGGGCTCTTTGTAAGCAAAGCAGAGTTGATGGCCTGCACCCAGGATATTTTGGAGCAGGTGGAATAATCTGGAGATGAGAAGCTGGGAATGTAGCTCAGTGGTGGAGAGCTTAGTAATGTGTGAAGGCCTGAGTTTGATCCCCAGCACCACAATGTGTGTGTGTGTGTGTGTGTGT
>LOEQ01008932.1:0-29249 GCA_001685075.1 Bramus lutescens | reverse complement strand
TGTGTGTGTGTGTGTGTGTGTGTGTGTGTGTGTACAGTATACATACAGAGGAGTCTGTAAGACTGCCATCCAATCTGAAGGGGCTTAGTACCATAATGACTGAGAAGTTAACAGACTCCCCAAAGGTAGTGCCATAAGCATCTTAGAAGGCCGACTCTGTATTCTGTGCTTAGAGGTGTGTGCCAAGTACCAAAAGGCATTTATCTCACTTCTGGTGTACTCATGGATGACTCCTGACCAGCAGAACCATTGACCACACATTTGGGGGATGCATGAACAACTCCTGACCAACAGAGACGTTTACCACACATCTGGGGGATGCATGGACAACTCCCGACCAACACAACCAGGCTTATATTCAGCGGCAGCCATGACCTAGAGCATCAGGGTCACACCCATATCATTTCTAATTCTTAACCAATGTCTATTCAATTTTTCAACATTTACATCTCAAAATATCACAACATTGGCAACAGTCACACTTTGTAAGTTTGAGAAACCCAAAATTTAAATTTAAAAAAATGATGGCACCAAATCCCAAGGATATGCCAAATCTAAAACCGCGTATAAAAATAAGTGTCAGGAAAACTAAATATGGGCAAATATGATATGCAGAAGTCAGCATTGTTGTATAAATTCATAGGAGATGAAGTTAATTTTAAAGTATAATTTTAAAATAATTACATAAAATGAAATACAATTTTTTTCTTTTTAAATTCAAAGCAGATGAAATGCATCATTCCTGAGTTATGCACACACTGATCAGCAAAAGAAATCTGGAAAAACCTAGAAATATTAAGAGATAACCCTAAATGATTTCTTATAGACTCTTGCATCCTGTGCAATGATCTAACATTTTATCTGCTAATACAGGGGAATCTTGTGAAAACAGTGTGCCCACTCACCCCACCTGAGCCTCATCTTCCTCGGCTGGAATTTCTATGCTGGTCACACTTAGGGTTTGTATGTGGTGAAAGCGTTTCCAGTCTGTCTTTGTCTTCTTTCATTTCCCGAAACACAGGTACAAATTCCATGCAGATTTCCTGTATTGCCATCAATAACTGTGGGCCTGTGTTCTTGTTGATAGAGTTTGAATTAAGAGTCAAAGATTATTCTTGAAGAAATAAAATGTTGCTTTTAGTGATGATTTCAAATTTCTTTCTCTACTTATGAACTACCAAACAAAAGTTCTCTGTTAAGAAAAGACAGCTCTGGCTAATTAAAATTACAGTGCATGGCAGAAGTGTTTTATAATTATGAAATAAAATATGTCAGCAAATATTAAGACTTGCCCATAAATCACAAACTAGATCAATGTTTCTAAGACAGTGATCGTTCCCATGAGTAAGTCCTGGTTGTGACTGTTTAAAGATCAAAAAGGTGTCTGGCTTGCTCACAATCCCTGGGACCAAGACTGGCACCTGGCAGGCCCCATGCATGCCTCTAACCCCATGGATCCTTGCACCCACTGGGCAGAACAGCCACAAAAGTGCCACAGAGGAACCTGACCAATTATCCAGTCTCAGCTAAGACTCAGGGAACTGGAAACACAGCTCTGCCAAGTAAAATGTAGCAGGTGGAGTTTGGCCAGGGGTCTGAGATACAAACAAGGTCCCTCACCAAGGAAGTTTTTAGGGCTGAGTATGGGTTATTTTAGGCTGTAAATCTCCATGACCTTTCATGAGACTACAGGCAGAAGATGGATCAGGCTCTGGGGCCATCATGAAATCAGTTCCTGATAGTCTTGTCCAAGGGTGGGTGGGAGAGCCCAGAGTTTTGTCTTTAGCATGATAACTTGCTCCTTCTAAGAGGACAGAATTGGAATAAACTGGTTTTGAGCCATTCCCTTGCATATTCCCGGTATCTGTCTGCACTGGAAGTTTGCTGACCAATGAGTAGGTGCTGAGAGACAAGAGTTCTACATTATGCTCAGTGGCATGCAAATCTGGAGAACTCACCACCCCTCTGTTTTGACTTGTCTGATTTTAAATATACGTTTTAAAAATACAGGAAAACAGTTCAAAATGTTATATTTGAAGTCACATCAGCCTAGGTTGAAGACCAGATCTTGTTATAAAAAATCACTTGTGTAGCTGACTACAAGCTAGTGACTTCTGTATATCAGGCCCCTCTACTTAAAACAAGGGTATAGAATTCACACCTCAAAAAACTGATGTGAGAGTTTTCTATGGCTTCAAAGTGTTTGAGAGTTCCCTTTAGGTTTCTTAGAGGGAAGTCTGGTCCTCAGTGTGACAGCATTGAGAGGAGATAGCTTAGTCCAACTGAATTAGGTCATAGGAGCATCACCCTCCAAATGGATCGGATTGGTTACAATCAGGAAGATCTAGCAAGAGTGAATCAGGACTAAAGAAAGACTGCTCCCCTCTGCCCTCTGGCGTTCTGTCATACTGTAAGGTCTCTCGAACTCCATCTCCCAACTGATGCCATCCTCCGTGTTGCGATTTAGCCAGAAATTCCTTACTAGAGGCAGAACAGAAGACAGACAGGGTCACCCAATCTTAGACTGACAACCTCTAATCTGTAAGTTAAATAAACTCCATATCTTTCTAAGATTCCAGCTTCAAGTATTTGGCTACAGTAACTGAAAATAAGTTGACATAGAGTTAGACAACATAATGACTAGTAAGCATAAGGCCTGACATGGAAAATATTCAATGAATACTATTTATCTCATCATTGTAGTTATTATCATAAAATATGTGATTAATGTTAAAATATTGAATTGATACCAGTTTGTGGTAGCATACTACTACATATATAGAAATTAAGCAGTTCTCATCCAATCTAAGTATTAATAATCAAGCCCTATATTAAACTGATATTTCACTTTTCCCTTGCACAACCAGATAAAAGCCTGCCTTAGTTCCTGACACTTCTTCATATCTGCCTCTTTAGTAAAGATGTGAAGGCAAGTAAAGTGTTCACCAATCCCTGAGTAACAAAGGACTGTTATATTTAGAAAATGTTCTGGGATGATGAGTCACCAAGAAAATCATGGAGCAGATCCTGAGGGGACACAGGAGAGCATTGCAATCATTGATCAGCCAACAGAAGCTCACCTATCACTAAAGTGACACATTCACCTGGGAAAAACAGGCAGTAGGCCTTTCAAGATTACAAAGGACAAATCACATGTAAGCACAAGAGTATCTCTCCACACTGATACTCATGAACTACGGTGCCTTCTTTTAGTTATTTTTCTATTGTTGCAAAGAGGCACTATGACCAGGACAACTTATTAAAGGGTTTATTGAGGCTTATGATTTCAGAGGGTGAGAATCCATGACCATCTTGGCAGGAAGCAGGGGTGGCCGGGTAGGCATGATGCAGGAGCAGTGACTGAGATCACATCTTATCCACAATCCTGAGGCAGGGGAAGCTAGCTGCAATGGCCTGAGTTAGTAACACACCTCCTCTAAGGCTACACCTCCTAATCCTTCCTCAAAAGTTCTGCCAACTGGGGACCAAGTATTCAAACATAAGTCTGTGGGAGGACATCCTCATTTAAGCCACCACTGTTGGCAAGTGAGTGAAGACCCACAGGAGTTCAAGACATCTCTGGGACTGAGGAACTTGGTGGACTTGAAGGTGGATGGGGAAGTAGATCTCGGAGGCTGATTAGGACCTGAACCAGAGAAGAGCAAGATGGGATTTCTTTGGCAACAGACAGGAGGTGGTTACTTAGGCCATGCTTGAGAATGTGGGTGCAGAGCTTGCCTAGAGTTAAGGGTTCAGGAAGGTAAGTACCACAGACAACCCTAGAGGGTTGTCTAGAGGCAGGTCCACTTCTCCTTTATGTCAGTTAAGGAAACAGCTCCAAGTGAGGTGGAAAGAACTGCTTAGCTGTGCAGAAAGTCCTCCTTGTGACACTGAAAACACAGACATGGCCATCTTAACCTTCAGGAGGACCATGGCTTGACAGCTTACCCTAATTGAAGACCATGTCTTATAATCTCCAAATCCCAGTGCTCTATTCACCTCCAAAGGCCAGACACCTACATCACTAAACAGCCCACTCCCTGCTCTGGAACAAGTGAAATGTCATTTGTTTTGTTCCCTGAACCTTCATAACTAAGATGTAAGCTGGTTCATGAATGATAGTCTTCATCAGAAAAGCATTTCTTAGTGAGAGATGATAATGAGCCATAAGTACAGTCTTCACAGAAACCTGCCAATCTGTGACATTCATGTAAATAATTCTAGTTGACTTAAAAAAAGAAACTGGGAGATGAGAAGTAGGAGATAGTCTTTATGCCCTGCTATAGCTGGAAAATAAGGATAGAGTTAGCTCTTACAACTTAACCTGTTTCTCTTTATCTACATTTTGCATTGAGGATTTTTACCTTTCTTTCCTTCTGTATATCTTACTTTCACTACATCTCATGTCTTGGTGACCCGCAGGTGCCTGACTTCTGGCCCCAAGCATGTACCTCTCTTTCTCCCTCATTCTCTTGTCTTCTTCTCCTTTCTTCCTAGATTTCTCCTCCTACTTATTCTCTCTGCCTGCCTGCCCCACCTATCCCTTACTGCCTTGCTATCAGCCATTCAGTTCCTTATTGGACCAATCAGGTGCCTTAGGCAGGCAAGGTGAAACCAATGCAACACATCTTTACATAATTAAACAAATACAACACAAACAAATGTAACACACCTTTACACAGTTAAAGTAACAAACAAATTTAATGCATCCTTACCTAGTAAAAGTAATATTCACAACCTACCTGAATGGGTGAGATAAAATATTTGTGGAAGTAAACAGCCATCAGAGATACCCATCTCCCCTGACGCCTGAAATCTGCACACTTAGCCACACTCTTGTGCAGGGTGAGTGTGGATGGAGTCAAAGTACCTAGATTCAGGCTGGATTCCAGAGCATGGGGTTCTCAAGATACTAGGTTTGAGAAAGACAGAGAAAGTGAAAGAGAAAGTGGGGAGCCATGAAAAGTAGTACTGGGTGTCCATGATAAGCAGTCTGAAGGCAGCCTGCTCAGACCTGGAGGGCTTCTCCACTGAGTCCTACTGTACTTCTAGTTACCAAAGTGGGAAAGGTCAGTTGAATGAACAAATTAACCAGCAAACCAAAGTAGTGAATTAAGGGCCCTTGCATCTCTCTTTTTCCCTCACAACATTCATGATTCAAGAGTGTAACCAAATTTGCTTCCAGGTTGGAAGAAAGCAACATTGCCGCCACTAAGCCCAGTGCTGTACGTGTCCCATGCAGAAAGCAGCATTGCAGGGTGATTCCAGGTTGCATCCGCCATCCACACCGAGAGCAGAACTTGATGGCTGGTGCCAAGTCTGTCTTCTCTGTTTCCAGAACAGACGTTTGTGATTAAGTGCTGCTGCGGAATGGGGCTTTATTAAAGTGGGGGCTTTGGTGGCATATCTGTATGAGAAAAAAGTATTTTCCCCATAAGGGCTGAATTCCTAGATTCTCCTCCTGCTAAGTCACTCCTCAGCTCACCGCAGCAGGCGCCATGGCAGGTGCCACCACATCTCATTACTGTGTAGGTGAGGCCTAGGACCAGAGAGAAAACCCAGTCCTAGGGGTGTGGAAAACACACAGCTTTGCTGCAACCTCATCTCCTTCCCTGTAACATGTGGACATTTAGGTGGGAAGGAGTGGGGTGTGGAGAGGGGAGAGAGCAGTTGCTTACGGTCAGAGGGCTTCACGACCTGTGGCAGTAATACCTATGTGCCCTACGAGTAGACTCCGGCCCCTCCTGCCTGCCCCAGAAGGGAGCCGCTCACCCATAAGCTCCACTTTCAGGGAAGAGTAACAGGATGGCAGAGGAGGGAGGGCCTAATGTACCCATTTAGGTTACAAGGGCTGCATGCACTAATGCCTCAAGAAAATGTCTACTGAGACCAAATTAGAAGTCAGAGATAAGGACAGGATACAGAAAGGACAGAAGAAATGGGGGAGGAACAGAGACCCTGTGTAACTGGGGTTTTTTGTCTACTCTTTGGGGGCCCACCCCCCAGCTCCCAAATACACAGAGACTTACTTATGAACGCCTGGCCTTAGCTTGGCTTGTTTCTAGCCAGCTTTTCTAACTTATTATCCCATTTCTCTTTAACTAGGTTTTGCCTCTGTGCTTTTCACCTTTCTCTATTCTACATATCTTTCTTTCCTTCTTACTCCATGGCTGGTTTTGTGGCTGGGCGGCTGGGCCCTGGTATCCTTCTCTCCTTCTCCTTTTCTTGCTCCTCCTACTTCTCCTGAGCCCAGCTTTCTCTTCCTATTTATTCTCTTCCAGGTAGCCCCCACCTATCACCTCTCTTCGGCCTAGCTATTGGCCATTCAGCTCTTAATTAGACCAGTCAGATGTTTTAGGCAGACAAAGTAATACAGCTTTACAGAGTTAAACAAATACAACATAAAAGAAGGTAACACACCTTTGCACCATTAAACTAATATTCTATAGCATAAACAAATGTAACACATCTTAAACTAATATTCCACATCACCACTGGCTTGCTTTGGTTTACTGCATTCTAAAGCAACACTACAGTGTTTCAGCATTCGTCCCATGACTAGCCCCACGTGAGAGAACACAGCCAAGCATGAAAAAAAAAGCCGAGACCAACCCGCTGGCAGATATCTGGCCAGACTCGGAGCCCAGTAGCCCAGCCACAAGCCCTCTGTTTCCCACCCACCACCCGGAAAGCCTCGGGACTTGTCTGGGCCTTTTATCTGGGCTGTGGGAGTCAACAGCTCAGAATACAGTCCCTTGAGTATTTAATAGGTAGTTGAAGGATTCTTGCAGATCCTCTTCAACTATTATTGTTAAACATTGGCCATTTCCTTACAGGTGAATTGAAAACAGGAGAAAGAGTGACAGGAAGGATTTTCCTTTGAGGTGTGAAAGAAAAGCAGCCACAGACTCATTAGAAGCAAAGGGCAGGCCAAGGTTTAACAGACATGCCAGGAGTCCCTGCAAACACAAATGAGCCTCACAGCCTCAGCAGGCCAGCCGTACCTGAGGGGAGCGCGTTTGATGAGGCTTTAGCAGAAGAAGGTAGTTTTGGATTAAACATTCCATTAACCATGACTGTGGTGCCGGTGGGCAGCCAGGATAATTGGCTTGGAGTGGATCTGAGAACTAGAACCAAGCACATTTGGTCTTTTGTGTCCTTGGGTTCCTACTTCTCAGGCAGGTGAATCCTGCTCCATTGTCGAGAGAATCTGGTCTCAGTGTCACAGGCTGCCTCTCCTGGCGGTCTGCCTTCTCTCAGCTGCAGCACCCACTCTCTGCAGAGCTTCATCCAATTACAGATCTGACTGGGCATCGTTTCTCCCACAAAGCCACTTGGCCTCACGTAAACCCACCTTGAACACTCAACTCCAGCTCATAACAGACTTGGCATTCACCAGAAAAGTCAAGACAATCATATCAGTTCTTCCCCATGCTCCAGGCCAGAGTGATGGGGGCAGGAATGGCTCAGGCAACGCTCTAAGCACAGTGTGCCTTTTTAAAAAAAAATATTTATTTATTTATTATGTGTACAATATTCTGTCTGCATGTCTGCAGGCCAGAAGAGGGCACCAGACTTCACTACAGATGGCTGTGAGCCACCATGTGGTTGCCAGAAATTGAACTCAAGACCTTTGGAAGAGCAGACAATGCTCTTAACCACTGAGCCATCTCTCCAGCCCAGCACAGTGTGCCTTTTGCTCATGCTGTCTTCTGTGAGTTAGATAACAAAGGAAGCAAGCCCAAACCTACACCCATCTCCTGAGTTCCATCCTATTCTAGTGGGCTTTTCCACCGTGGCTCCTCTGACCTTGTTTCTGAAGCTCTTCTTCCTGCTTTTGTTTTGTGGTTTTGTACCCTTGCACAGAGTTCCTTTGTGTTCCAATGGTTTTCTTATTCTTAACCTCCTTGGAACAGGGGTGGTATTTTCCTATGCTGTAGAATAACAGAAGAAAAATTCTGTGATACACACTGAATTATCTGTCACCAAGTTATCTTCTGAGGCCTGCCATTAATATAGAAAAGTGCCCACAGACAGGCGAGCATCAATTTGGCTTCAGCTATTAGCTGCTGTCAACTTCCCGGGAGCGGATTATAAAGTCTATCTAGAAATAAATAGCAAACTGGAAGCTAGGTTGCTTTATTGTGGAGAAATGAATGTGCCTATAAGAATCAGCCAAGGTTTGGTCAAGGGCAGACAGGCTCTGGTCACGGGCAGACAGGCTCCCAAGAGCCACCTTCTCTTATTTGAGGCCACTGCCTTGCTGTTTGGTGAGCAGGAGAATGTGGGGGTAGATGGCTCACACTTATTCTCTCAGAACCCTGCTGCTCAGTCACAGAAGTCATGGAGAAGGATCTCCCCACAGAGGCTAAGCATGGTGAGAGGCTTCCAGGGCAGCGACAGTGTAGAGAGAGCCACAGCAGAGTCACGTGGCCCTCCTCTACCCTCTCATGGGTGTAAGCCCCACATTCTGTTAGGACTGCATCTCCAGAGCAGGACCGTTTCAGCACCCAGCAAAGGCAGAGTCCTGGAAATGACTGTCCCTGTGTTTACCCAGCATTCCACTCTTGATCCATGTTAGGATTAGACCCGGAGAATTCCAGTAGCATCTACATGATTTCCCATCACTTGCTCCACTTCTCTGGGAGGCAAGGGGCCAGGGTATCAGAGCAGTGGTATCTCCCTCAGTCTCGGAGAACCTTGATGGGGAGACCACAGTGGCCACTGTGAATCTGATAATGCAACAAGAAGCCTCGCTGCACTTAATACTCAGGCAGCAGTACCATGGGGTCAAACAACCATAACCAGCATCCTCTGCATTTAATACTCAGGTAGTAGTACCATGGGGTCAAACAGCCATGGCCAGCGTCCTTACAGATGATCTTTTGAGACTAAGTTCCCAAAGATGGAGACATGCATGCCACCATCAGCACTGAGAATTTCCAATAGTTTCATTTATGTTGTTCTGAGAATGAAGAGGGGATGCCTTGCATTTCTCAGTCATTGTGCATGCTCATTCCTCAACACCCAGGGAGGACAATGAGAGGGAACGGGGTCCATCACGCTCAGGCTAAGCTGTGGGAGAGCTTGTGAAGGGTGCCCAGGATGTCCAGTCTGTCTTCTCTCACTCACGGGACTCCTCAGCGGGGCCACCCGACAAGCCTGCCAACACCGAACAATGCCTTCTGTCTGCCATGGAGAAAGACAACAAGCACCCCAAATTTTCTCAAAGTTTTTAGCTTAAATACTGCTTATTATCCGTTTCTGCTGCCAGGACCCAGGGTGAGCTCAACAGATGGCCAGGAAGCAACAACTGTCCACAGGAGAAGATGGTTTTAGTGACAGCAACTCAAGTCAATGTGCTAGGTCGAGTAGATTTAGGAAGACTGTGTACAAAGACATCTCTAAGCAGAGTACAGGAGAGCCCCAGACAGGGACAAACACCATCACGGTCCTACTGGCATATCTTCACCCTTTTCCTGTCTTTCTCCTGTAACTGGCTTGTTTGGAGAACAAGTTTACACAGTAGGAGCACTGTCCATGTGACCCCAGTTGTAAGGAAGTGCCTGCTAGGTGTCCACATAACCCCAGTTATAAGGAACCACCTGCTAAGTGCACCCTTGCCTCTCAGCAGAGCCCCAAATACCCACGGACAAAACTTCAGGGGCCATAGTCCGATAGTTGTACCAAGTTGGGGATAAAACTGCCGCTAGAGGTTCATTTGTAACTTAACTCTTAGAACCGATAGTTCCAGAAGGAGGTGACTGACGACCCCAAAGGAAGGGCCTACATGGAGGCACACAGTGTCAATATCCCAGCACAGAAGCACACCACAGGCCCACACCCAGCACGGGATCAGTGAGGAAGCTCTGTAGAGTTCTCCCAAGGTTTCTGGAGATGCTGTGAACATTTTCCTTGGCTGCACAGGAAACATAATCCCGAACTTAATCCCCAAGACAGTGTGATAAACCCTGCTTTGCCTGTGAGAATATTGAGGGTTAAGTAGCTTGTCTGGGGGCACCTAGCTAAAAAACTAAAGTACAATTCAAAGCGGAAATCCTTACTCCCAAACCTATTAGTGATTTACGCTGTGTAGCTTGTTCCTGAGCTCTGTGCAGAGATAAGTCTCTCTGATCAGATGACCAGCCTGGACTAGAGACAAACATTCACCCCAAAGCTGCCCTCTCCTAAGTCTGAGACTTCTCCAGGCCCCTGGTTGAAGCAACAGTTCAGTCGTTCTGAGGAGGCTCTGGCCTCAGCCTCAGCATCCCCAGGTCAGAAGCCCTGCCCATGCCCGCGCCCTCCCTCTGGTGCTTGCCATGGCTTCCCCGGCTCCAATGTTCCTCCTGGGTTGTGTACTGTTCAAGTGCTATGACGCCATTTTCCTGTTCGCATTTTGTTTTTGTTTTTGTTTTGTTTTTACAGTTCGTTGCTCACCCTAACTGTCAGCAGCAATTGCTTACCATGTGGTATGAAAATCTCTCAGGCTTACGTCAACAGTCTATCGCTGTGAAATTCCTGGCTGTCTTTGGAGTCTCCATAGGCCTCCCTTTTCTCGCCATAGCCTATTGGATTGCTCCGTGCAGCAAGGTACAAACTGCTTAAGGTGTGCATGTCATTTGCAGTTATCTCTTCTCTTTTCTTAGCGCTTCCTTCAAGTCAGTGGAAGAACGCTTCCTGTGTTGTTCAAGTATTAAGTCGGAGCTGGAGCTGAGGGAAGCGCTTGCCTAGTGCACACAGGCTCGGGGTTTGAGCCCCAGCACCACAAAGAAAGACGAAAAGATAAGAAGGAAGAGAGGGCAGGAGGGAGGAGGACGAGGGAGAGAAGCCCGGATAGACCAAGCAAAACTAGAAGAGCCACAAAAAGAGAAAAAAACCTCAAGAGCTGTCTTTATCAGTTTTTAGAGAGAAACTCAGGTGAGAAATGGACTGTTATGACCTGCAAGGCATCGCTGAATGAATAAGCAGCAGGACAGAGGGTCAAAGTCCCTTTCCCTCTACATCTGCACAGCATGCTGAGTGTGTCCTCCAGCTCACAGCAACCAACTATCATCATGGCGTAGGAACGGCCATTGCTCCCTGACGACTTTTTCTGTTATTTGTTCTTCTTGGGATAGTCCATTTTACTCCCTGATTGCATTCAGGAAGCAGTTCAGAAACGAGAGAGAACCAGAGGGCTGAGGGCTGAGCACAGCTCATGCCAGGCCCTGCAGACTCGCTGCAACGTCCCTCAGCCTCCATCAAGAGGTTCTGGTCCATATGGCCAATTAAATAGACTGCAAGAAGAAATGGGGGGACCATCTAGGAAGTATGGCACTGAATTTTTGCCTAGGGAGGAAAGAGAAGTGACGAGAGGAATGGCCCTATAGGTACTCTGACACCTGTGCTGCTGTGGGCTCCACCTTTCTCATGGTCCAGACGTTAGGACCAGAAAGCACCCACACCCCAGCTCCAGGAAGAGTTTGTGCCCCAAACACAAATCATTAAGAAGCCTTGAAACCTGTCCCATGGGGTTAAGATTGTCTTCAAGGCTCTCAAACTACATTTATCTAGGGACAGATTTTGAAAGGTATTGAGCTCAGGTGACCAGCATTCAGTGGAGAACACGCCTACAGGGAGACTGCTCCAAGGACAGCTTGAGCAGCTAATGCAGTTAACACAGTGTTGTCATTGAGCTGAACCTCCTGTCCACTAGTGGGACACTCGAGTCAGAATGGTGAGGCCAAGAATTCAGACTTCTGTCCCCTCCCCCGCCACCACAGCAGCCAGGAAGGGAACTCAGTGCCTCGGTGTAGGTAAGCAGTCCCCAAGAGTAGGCAAGCTTCTCCCACAGACAGAAAACTCCAAGACTGAACTGTGTGTACTCAACATCTATTGAGAGTCCTGTTTCTATGGCAGTCTCATGTCATGGACTTCTGAGTCAAAATTCTCCAATCAATATATATGTAAGCAAGGTCAGGATTTTATTTGGGTTTGTTTTTGGTCCTTTTTTCAAATGTCAGAGAGCGCAAAGACAGTGGCTAGACTTGAATTGGAGTGTCGTGGGCCACAGGCTTCAGGCACATGTCTTCATGCTGTGTCTTGAAGCTGCAACCAAGCAGTCTGTAGTGGATTGAAAACACCTCTGCCCAAACATGCACGCATGCACACACGCATGCATAGAACCTATGTGGTCAGGAACATCTGCATTTACTCTCTTGGGTCTTCCAGCACACTCCTGAGAATTCAGTCATTAAAATAACATGACTGAGGAACTGCTACCAGCTCCCCCCACCCCAACAAAACTGACTGTGACAGCTGCCAGGAGCTCAGGGCTAGCGAACACCAGCAAACATCTGCACCTCTGTCTGCCCGGTGCCTTGTGGAAGATCTAGTTCTTCGTAAACTTGTGGTAGATCTGAGAAGACTCAGCAAATAACATATACATGTCCAACCCCACCCCTGAAAAGGTCTATTTGTGGGGAGAGCATTCTGGGAGTCCCAGGCCCAGGAAACCCGGAAAGCTAACGCAGCTTGGACATGGAGGGTAGAGCCACAGTCATCTCCTGAAACAGCACAGAGGAAATTACTACAGCAAGATCTAGCACTTGACCGGGGCTTCCTTTTTCTCTTCAAAAACTTGACTGACAGCGCTCCAAAATCTTTCACTAAGACCAAAGAAATAAAATACTTGTGACAAATGTAAGCTGATCATGAAGCCACTTGTCCCTTCAGCACATTTACTAGACTCCAAGCCTAAGTACCATTGGGCGGGGTTACAGTGGACATGTGACTGACAGGGCTGAGTCTGTCACACGGGGTGACTCTCCGTAGCATCACTCATTACAAGGCAAGAGTCCATCATTAAAGCATTTGTCAAGCTTGCTTTGAGGCAGCTAAGGGAAAGATAAAAGAGTCAAGATATTTTTAGTCTTTCCTTCTACCACTTAGAAAAAAAATCTTTTCAAGTTTGGCGAGATGTTGCTGGGAATTTCAGAGAGGTCAGATCTTGCGTGTGACAAAGCCATCCAGTTCTAAGGGCTCCTGATGCGCAGAGTACCATGTCCTCTCAGGAGGAGGCACTGGGAGGAGTCTCATAGGCTGATCTTCCAGTGAGGTCACCACCTTCACAGCTATTTCTGTAGTCTCGTGAAAACACAATGTCATTCCAGGGATTCCATGTTCCAATGACATTATCACATGCCCAGATATTAGACCACCATATTCATTTATAGATAGACTTGTAAAATGTCACT
Organism: Bramus lutescens; assembly: GCA_001685075.1. Classification (NCBI taxonomy): domain Eukaryota; kingdom Metazoa; phylum Chordata; class Mammalia; order Rodentia; family Cricetidae; genus Bramus; species Bramus lutescens. The sequence goes on along the minus strand of LOEQ01008932.1, from coordinate 16,014 downwards.
GCCAAACTTCATTAACTGGATTGTGTCCATCAGCATGTACTGACTGCTAAGAAGCTCTGTTCCCAACCTAATGGTGCATTCTCTTCCTAGGGACAATTGCCAACACTGAAGTTATCAGATTAGTCTTCTGAGATGAACTCATTATTAATTTTCTATTGAATTCCTAAACCTGTCTTTTCTACTATTATATTTTAAGTTTTGGGGGTCCCTAAGAAAGAGAGTTAAGTAAAGAGATGACACAGCTAGGCATATCAATAGCAGTTCAGCTCGTTAATTTGTCATCTGAGGAGCATGAGCAAGAGGCAGGCGTGTGCAGGTCAAGGCGAGTGCAGAGATGGGCAAGGGACAGGCTTTCCAGGATGGAGAAAAAATTAATAGAGACTTTGTTCATCATTCCTCACTGTCATCACCAACACGGGCATGGCCAGGAAGGCCAGTGAGTTCCTGAAAATGTCGGCTTGAGTTCAGTCATTCCTAGGCATCTTTATCCTCTTAGCAAGGGCTCCTGTGCAAAGGGCCTTCACTGCTAATTAACCAGTTTCCGGTCCTCTGCGAGTCCTAAGCCAGGCTGACTACCTGTTGAAACCTCAGGCAGCGTATCATCAGCATCATGGCAGTGCAGGTGTCGTGGGGAGGCGGGAGTCTAGGGGAAGGAGTGCCGGGAGGAGCTACTTCCTCCATTAACCATCACTGCTCAGTTGTTGACAAAAGTAGTCCCAGCAATTGGACAGGGAAAACTACAAACATTTCCAAGACCCAACCGGATGCCCTTGCAGTGTGCAGTCTAAAGCCTGCTGCACAGCTCCTGTTTGGAAGAACACCCAAGTGTTTGTAGGCACTCCCCTTCCCCGCCCTAAAGAAGCATCCAGGGAGGACAGGGTGGGTGAGTCAGCAGCTTTGAAGGATCTCGGCTGTGCTGGACCAAGTTTGTGGTTAGAAGCAGGAGTCCCCACTCCACACTGCCCAGGCGTCAACCAGAAGAGAACAGATTCCTAAGGTCTCCATCTTCTCCACATTCATCTCTACCAGAAAGCAACCCCCCTCCTCCGCTACAGAAAATCACACAGCAGTTTTCCGTCACAGCAATGGAAGGAACATTTGTGTCAGCTGACCAGTGTTCCTCTTCCACTGTTCTGCCACCGAATCCCAAGAGGTAGGCCAGCAGCAGGCACCCCGCTGGGACAGGACTGGGGTGTGTCAGAGGTGAGCCACCCCACTGCAGACACACTCTGACCCCCCCACATGGTCCGTTCTTATTTACCTTTTACCATCATTTTTAACCCGTGCCTCCCCACTAGGAAATCAGTAGCCAGCCCTGAGGGGAAGGACCAAATCTTAGGGGCTGTTTTGTCTCTATCCCCTCTAGTGTCCACTCCAAACAGGTTCACAGCACACACAAAGATCCTGCGTGGGTCCTCCGTGAGCCATTGCAGACAAACTCGTCAAGGCTCAGCCGAAGCAGGAGGGATGGTGCAGTGGGGCAAGGGCTTGTTGCTATGAAGAGGACCGGAGTCCAGTTCCCAGCATCCGCATGGCAGCTCAGGTCCCAGGGGAGTCAACACTGTCTTCTGACCTCTGAGAGCACCGGGCACCCATGATGCACTGACATACACATAGGCAAAAGGTCATCTGTATAAAATAAATAAATCTAAACCTAAAGATATTTTTCTAAAAGAGTCAAGTTTCTTAGGCTTCACACTGGAGTTCCCTAGCCCTCAGTGCCCTAGGTCAAGAACTCTCTACTGAGGAGGAGCTATTTCGTGTCTGTTACATCAGTCATTGCTTACTCTAACCACAGGAAGATTTTATCTATTCAATCCCATTTTATAGAAAAAACTGAGACACTAATCAATTTAATTGCAACAATTACGTGGCACTGTGATTGGAAATGAGTGTATACAGGTCAAGAGATTTGCCCACAGTCACTGTGATGGCCTCTGTATGTGTACACACAGCTCCAGTGACAGCCGTGTGCCAACCCATGGTGCCTACTGTACACATCTTAGTTGCTGGCTAAATTTGAAATAGACTTGATTCAGATATTTAGAGCTGACTAGAATTTTCTAGAAAAGAGAAATCAACTACCACAGGCCAAACAACAGCTGTTCCCTTTCCCCTCATTAGAAACCCTACCTTATAAAAGCTACCATCACTGAGTGTTTCTTCTGTCCCTAAACCAGGTGTGGCCTCCCAATGTAATATGAGAACACCCAAATTTCATACTCTCAGATGAATCTACTGTCATAAAAGAAAGATACCTGAGGCCTGGATTAGGCTTTTTGCTTATAGATTTTGTTGCTTTTAAATTGTTTTCACATGTGTTCATGTGTATGTCCATGAGAATGACAGACACCACGTGGGTGCAGGTCCCCATAGAAGGCAGAAGAGGGTGATGTTTCCCTAGGAGATGGGGTCACAGGTTGTTTGTAAGCTGCCCAGATTTTTTTCAAGAGAGTATCTCCTCCCAGGGCTAACCTGAAACTGCTCTCAAATTCATAATCATTCTGCCTCATCCTCCCAAATACCAGTAGAGGCTCACAGCGACGGCTGTGCTCTCTGCTCACAGGGCCGAAGCAGTGGCTGAGCTGCTTCAAGACATTTCCAGACTGCAGGCAGGGTGAGCTGTGACCCACACCTCCCAAAGCCCCAGCAGCAGCTGTACCTTGACTGGGCTCTGACAGTTCCAGAGCTGGGAGATCTTACTAGGTGGGCTTTTGCCTTTTCTCGGCTCATCAAGTAGGCTTGTGGGAAGCAGTTCTTCCCCAGGGTAATCTGTTTCAGAAATTATCGTTGTAGGTGAAACAGGAAATTTCAATCACACACATAGCCACAAACACACACATAAACACTCCAACATACATGCACACAAACACACACTCACACACACAAACACTCAAATACACATGCACATAAACACACACCCACAAACACACACTCAAACCCACAAACACTCAGACACACACACTCTAACATGCATGCACACACACACACACACACACAAAAGCTGAGTTCAGTGGGAAAACCTTATAATTGCAGTTCCTGAGGGCAGGAGACTGCCAAGAGGTTGAGGCCAACCTGTCTCAAAAAAGAAAGGTAAAGGAGAGAAAGAAGCAGGAGAAGGAAAAAGAGGTGGGAGGAGGAGAGAGAGGATGAAGGAGAAAGAGAAAGGGAAGAAAGGAGGAAGAAGAACCCCTGAAATGACTTGGTCTCATCTGCCAATGGTTTACCCATAGATGCTTTCAAGTTCAGAAGAACCATCAACCCCTAACCTTGCCCTCCCTCCCTGTTGACTGCATCAAGTGAAAACTGAGACCATGGTAGCCTTCCAAATCAATGTGAGGCACTGTCAGAGGCTTTTTGTTGCATTTTTCAGGGAGCATAATCGTTTTTACAGGCTCATCTTCTGCTAGCAGATAATAATGCCCTAAAAAGATAACAAAAGAAGATAAATCTCCTATAGCAGGGACTGCAGGGACACTCACAGCCACCTTGGGTCTAGTCACACACATAGTGAGAGTCAAGGAGACAGAAACGGTTCTGTCCCACCATATTCTCACAGGGCTCATCAGTGGGAGACCCCAGATAGAGCCCACAGGGAAACTTGCCAACCATCTTTTAAGAGCTGTGTCTTTCTCAAAGTGTCTCCATCTTTCTTTGATGGACTTTCTGGGAGACACGGATCTGGTAGCCCATGTCTGCTCCTCTGCCAGAGTCTCCAGCTTCCCTTGCTGCTTATGAAAACTCAGACAGTAATAAGACACAGTGTGATGGCCGCTGGAGGGTGGCCTGTGGGCACAGAAAATGCCCAAGGTCAAAAGGCTGCAAAATGAGTCTCCAAGATGGCAGTACTCTAAATGTTGAAAAATTTAAACTAGATCCCAGTATTTAATTCAGATATGTCTTGATTCTATTGGACTCATGTGTGATACTGTGTTTATCCTTCTACTCTGCATTATCAAATTAGTATATTTGCCTATTGTCAAAAATACGTCAATAAGCATGAATATTATATATATATACATACATATATATGAACTTAAAGCATTAAAGTATAGAAATGTGTGTAAGGTGTGCATGTGCCTATGATGGTCAGATAAACATCTTTTTATGAAAGTTTATGAAGTTGTTCCAAGTGTGTCATAAGGAAATAAACATGTGAGCACCAGTGACTTTCTCCATGGTCTGAGACTCCTAACGTCTGAACCTCAGCCATGAATATTTTAGAAAGATAAAACCCAGGCTTGTATAAAATTCCTATCAATGTTCTCTATGACATCAGAATAATTATAACTCGTGTTACACTGTTGACTAGAAGAAGGGGTGGATACCAGGCGGCACACATTAGAAGAACATCATCAAGCCAGCTAACACACAAACAGTATGCTGACCACAGCTGTAATTGGGGATCTTACCGTAGACCCTGCGGTGGACAAATGTCCACCATTGGTCAGGCTGGTACTCAGCCTCCCAGGTGACATCTGCTCCAGGACTCCTAAGTGAGAGAATGTGTGAAAGTCAGAGCTTCAGTCACTGGCTATAACTGAATCCAAACTGGAGGAGCTGGGCAGCCAAAAGCAGCCTCCTCCTTTTCGGAATGCCTAGGGGAAGGGTCAGACTTGGTGAGAGAGATGAAGGTGGCCTAGTGAGGATGTGTGTGATCTCATCAGGACAAAGAACTTTAGCTGGAGGTCATTAGACAGAGAAGATGCTCCTAATGCTTGCTCCCCAGGAAGGTGAATTCCAGGTCATTCTAGATGCACTGGAAATAATCACACCAATTATTTGTTGTTGTTGTTTTAACTTTTGATTCATTTTCTACTCAGGGATTATTTGCTTTGCAATCACATGGGACTTGTTTCCTTGCTTGCTTGAAAAAAAATTCTAGGGCAGAGCAGTAGAGTCACCGTTTTAAGGCTAGCTGGAGCTACGCAGGGAGAGCCTGCCTCAGCAGACATCTGTAATTTTACAGCAGCATTTACAGAACGCAGGCTTTATGCCACCTCTCAGACCTCACTGGTTTCTCCTTGGGGCCCAATAATTGGTGTGATTATTTCCAGTGCATCTAGAATGTGGTTCTAAGTAAATTTATCAAGACACAGGATGGAAAGTGAACTATCTAAGCCTGAAGCCAGGCAAATGTACAAAACTCAACATGCACTTTTAAGATGTAGTTCTGTTTTCTCAGGTTTGAAGGGTGTAAAATCACACCCCTGAGGCTGAGGGTACCTAGGCCAACAGACGTAACTTGATTATGTGTCTGTGTGTTCTACTCCCTCGGCACCTCCCCGAGACCTATAAATAGAAAAAAAAAAACCCTTGGAAGTCAGGAGAACTTAGATTTAGTTAAACAGCCACTCACCATGTGTAAGTACAAGAGACAATGCCTGTGTCCCTTCTGGCTTCTGCCCAAGATGGGAGATTCTCTGGTTAATGTATGGTTTTATGCAGTAAAGCAATGTGTCACAGAGAACCGTGCCCACCTGACCTGTGCTGTGCACACTCTGTCTCCAGCTAGGACGAACCCTGAGGAGCCCCTTCATGAAGTTTGTAGCCCACGCTGTGTCGTTTACCATCTTCCTGGGACTGTTGGTCGTGAACGCATCTGACCGCTTTGAGGGGGTTAAGACCCTGCCCAATGAGACCTTCACAGACTACCCCAAACAGATCTTCAGAGTGAAAACCACGCAGTTTTCCTGGACGGAGATGCTCATCATGAAGTGGGTCCTAGGTAAGCCACCCTCTTTCGCTCCTGTGACTGAGGATGCCTTCTACACTCCCCTTCTGCTGTGCACACTCTGACACAAAAGTCAGGAAGTGTACGAGAGGCAACAGAAACCCCAATTTTGAAAGGAAATGTTTGGGGGGCTACCCACTAGGTACTCTTCCATACAGTGTACTGATGATGATTATAAGGTGGCTTTACCTGGGAAATGAAAGTTCCCTCTTCCCAGAAGACACTAGCTTATGCCATTATTAAAAAAACCAACCTAACCAATACAGAGAGTAGAATGAGTTATTTGTTTAAATTAGTGTGCTAAAAAGGTTGTAAGATTCCTATCTGTGGTGATATTTTATGCTGTCAAGGTTTGTCTTGACAATAAATGGCCAATTTGAATGTAGAAAATTGCTATTAATTTAATTTCTAACAGTAAAACCTGCAAATAGATAATAGAAGGGGAAATGTCTCAAGGAAAAATATTGAAAATTTGCTAAAGCTATTATCAATAATATAATAAGCAAAACTCTAATAAATGGAAAGCTCCATATTGCAAAGATTCAAATTTAATGGGGCTATTTCTAGTAAAGTGAAAATTCAAAAATAACTGAAATAAATTTATGTAGTAGCAAGAGTTGATCCATTAATTAAATTGGTTCAACAGCATTCACCCAGATTTTGCTTTGGTAGCAAATGTTTAATATTTGTATAACTGTCACTATGTTTGTAAATATTAAGTCAAAAAAGTATTCAGGACTGGAGAGATGGCTCAGCGGTTACGAGCACTGGCTGCTCTTCCAGAGGACTTGGGTTCAATTCCCAGCAACCACATGATGGCTCACAACAATCTATAATAAGATCTGGTGCCCTCTTGTGGCCTGCAGGCATACATGCAGGCAGAACATTGTATACATAATAAAAGAATTAAACCTTTTTTTAAAAAAATATTCAGGATCAAAGTGTTTATGCCCTCAAACAGCAAAATTATGAACAGATATATGAAAAGTTATGCAACACATGGCCTGTACTGACATGTAGCCCAAAAAGGTCACAAGAGTTGAATTACCAGAGAGTATAATAAATGCCCAAGCTGAGATCAACTGGAAACATGGACCCTACATGGACCACAAAGGAGGATGTTTTGACTTAGGGCAGTCAGAACAGCATGCCATGCTTCTCAGGGTCATGCGACCAACTGATAAGCCTGTGGCTTCATCGTGGAGTCACTGACCCTAACACTGAAAAGAGACACTGAAGCCTGATATGGGTTAGGTTATGGCCTTTTACGGTTCAGAATGTAGTTCAGGTCTCCCTTGGACATCCTGGGTTTAAAAAAAGTCAAACATTTTAACACTAGGTACTTTCAGATATTCAGACACTGAGTTTATTGTAGGCAGAAGTTTCTGTCCCACAAGCCTCTCCCAAGTAACCACAAAGGATTAATATTAATTATAAATGCTCAGCCAGTAGCTCAGGCTTATTACTAGCTAACTCTTACATTTTCAATTAGTCCATAATTTTATCTACAACTTGTCATGTGGTTTGGTAACTTTTCTCAGTACAGCATGCTTCTCTGTGTCTGCTCACTACCCCTTCTGACTCTTCCCTTCTTCCCAGCATTCTGTTTGTCTCACCTTCAAACCTTATCCTGTCTAGCTATTGGCCAGTCGGCTTCATTAAACCAATCACAGAGACATAAATTCACAAAATGTAAAGGAACATTCTACAGTTTGAGTAAAAATGTGTTTCCAGTGCAAATTCTGTACTCACCCCATTTTCCTACCTGTACCCCAGACTGCAGTGAGTACAAGATCTCTTCCTTTAAACAAATACAGTTAATGCTAAGCCTCCTGAACCATGACTTTCTCCTGAGGCCTCCTATGGCTCATCCTAGAAGTCAGAGCATTAGAGAAGCAGGAGAGCTGCAGCTCCAGCCAGTAGCCCTCTTCTCTGACTTACACAGCCTGGGAGAGACGCAGCTCCAGCTAGCAGGCCTCTGACTTGCACAGCCTGATTCCCCTCTCAGCCATTAAAGCAGAGCTGAGTGTAAGGACTTGTGCATGAGATGTGTTGGAGAAGATAAACGCCCACCCACAGTGACCTCTTTCTTGCCAAGTTTAATGCATAATAAAGACTTCACTTTCTTACTAATGGGGAAAATTGCAAAATGTTTATTACAGTTAATTTAAAAAAATATGAAACTCAAGAGATGAACAGGACGAGCCTCCCATCATTAGGGTTCATGGCCAACCTTGCCCGTTTCCCCTTTTCCTTCACCTCTGTTATTTTGAAGCAAGGTCAGGGAGCATAAATATTTCAACTGTTAAGAAAAGCAAGGAAAGAGCCCAGGGCCAGCCTGGTCTACACAGTGAGCTGCACACCAGCCAGGGCTGTGTAGACTATGGCAGAACAATCCCATGCCTTCTCTGCTTCATATTGCTGATTTCTTTACCATGTCTGTGAATTTTAATACAAATGAATTGTTTTCATTTCAGCTAGACTTCAATTTGTGAAATTCATATTTTTATAACTCTCAGTTCTTTTTATATTGTTATATTGTCCATTTCCTTCCCCAATGTGTTTATACTTCTTGAATATATTGTATATATTTATGATACTTTTTAAGTCTTGACTGTCATTTCTGTGTAATTTCCACAGACTGCTCTTTCTCTTAGAAATTGGCATTTATCAATGTTGATCGGTAGTACTTCACATATTGTGTTGTTGAACAGCTGAGTTTTATTGTCTGAGTCCGTTTCTGTTGCTATAACAGAAAAACTAGGGCTGGGTAATCCATAAAGTAAAGAGGATTCCTTTGGCTTTTGTTGTGGAGGGGGTACCTAATGCAGCTACATCAGACAGGACCTTAGGGTAGAATATGGGAGGAAGCCAAGTGCATGACTTGATGCTCCCTGACCTTGCTTCAACACGACACAGGGTGCAAAAAAAGGGGGCACTAGTAAGACTGACCATGTACCCTAATGTGGGAAAGAAGATACTGGAGGCAAATTCACCCATGAGAACCCCTTCCTGAGATCCCCTTCACAAGAACCCTTCATCATTCATCCACAGGAGCAAGAAGTCACTAACAGGAGGAAAACATTAACTCATGCTCATACCCCAACACCCCCTGCTGTGCCCAACCTCCCAACCCTGGCACACTGGGCACCGAGCCTCAACCTGAGCTTTGACAGGGACAAGCCATCATCAACCGCATGGTCATCCTTCTAGAGAGCTTTTATGCAGATGGAGCTTAAGCTATTGCCTATCAGCTTGAGTCATTCTTCAGGTGTCCTAGGAGTGTGGTGCAGGAACTTTACCATAAGACTATCTATTTATGGCTGGAGAGACTCACTTCTGTGGTTCTTACTGGAGGCTTCAAGTGTCAGCAAGGCCTTTCAGTTCTGGGTGGTTACAGCTCATTCTCCCCACCCGTGTTAGCTCTCTGGCTATTCTGTGTGGAATTTCCAGTCCATATGTTCATGGCTTGGAACTCAGCCACAGACTCTACTTAAAAAAGCCAGAGTCAGGTTTGCCTTTGGGCTTGCAGAGTACCCTTCCCTCTGGAGCTCTGCCACATGACATCTGATCGCCTCTGCCTCTTCAGCCCGTCCCTGTGCCTACACTCTCAACTCTCTCCAGAGCACTGCAGGGGGGGGGTCCTAGAAAGAAAGCAGGCCTTCCCAGTGGCTTCCCTTTCCCCAGGGGCCACATGCCTGTGCTGCCTCTTTCTGATGTCTGCAAAGGATTCTTCATTTTACTTAACTTCTGGGAACAGAAACCAAGGCACATCCTCTAAAAGAGAACAAGAAAACTTCGTCAAAGCTGAAGAGGCCAGGCATGGGAGCACATACTTGCAATCTTTGTAACTCTGGAGGCTGAGTCAGGAGACTCACCAATGTGAAGCCATCTTGAGCTACAGAGGGAGAAAAGGGGAGAGGGAGAAAGAGGAGTGGGGAGACAGCTGGGGAGAGACAGAGAGAGACTCGGGATGCGAGAGCAAAAGGAAATAATTCCTTTGTATCTCCCTACATCTAATCAGCAATCAATGTTCATTAAGAGGGAGGCAAGAGGACTCCTTTCTCCCTTCAGGTGTTCAGATTCCACGGAAGAACTGAGCACCCTGAGAGCACCCTGCTCCCGCTGTGGGAGGCTGAAAGCATCTGGAACAGAAGGGGTGGTGTGGTCTAAAGCCAAGAATCAGTAGCAAACTGGATATGTTCCAAACAAGGATTTCTGAGATCTTCACATTCAGGGAGAAGACAGGCGATGGCAGTGGGGGTCGAGCCGCTGTAGCTTTTAACAGAGGTGACATTCTACGACTTCAGTTTTTCCAAGAGTGCTGTGTTAAGAATGGGTGGCCAGTTACAAAGCCCCTATAGGAGTTGGACATCAGATGGTTAGTGAGAACAGGTCACGCTTTGAGGGTAAAATCAATATTTACTGCTGAATTACCTGTGAGATGTGAGAAAATGAGAACTATTGGGAACAATGCCTACTGTTACAGCTTGCAAAATGGTATCAAAGAAAGTCATTCAGTAGGATGGGAGAGAGCATGGCGGAGAGGAGGGGATGCAGACTCCAGGTTGAGATATAGACTATAGATTTTCTTCAAAGGGCAAAGATTTATACCATCTGGAGAGAAACTAGAGTATATCAGACACTGAAGAGAAGATGTCAAGTGCTAAATGGATATGTGCGTCTGAACTCTGGAGAAGCTGGGGGCTGGAAACAAATTGAGCATGCAGTATATTTAAGCAAATTATAGTATCACTCTGATTCTGAAAGTGGACAGATAAACTAAAGATCAAGCCAGAGACCTGGGAAGATGAGCACTGTTTAGCAAAGGAAAAGGAAATGCTGTGAGCCACAAGGCAGAGTAAGGAGCCAGGAAGTGTTGCCCATAGATCACGGGATGCTGCATCCTGAGGTCGGGGCATCTGGAAGCAAAGCTCCTGAGGAGGTGACAAGAAGTATGATCTAGTGTCTGTGTCCAGGATTTGGCCTTATGAAGGGCATGGGCAGAATCCTAGGTCCAGCTGAGGGCACAGAGCACACCGTGTGGCTGATACGGTGCTGGAGGTGCTGATGGTCTTGGCTGGGCACACGGTGTGGCTGATATGGTACTGGAGGCGCCGGTGGTCTTGCCTGGCATTTTCTAGCCATCACTTTTTCTCAGCAGGTCCATTAAATGTTAAGCATTTTATCATGTATTAGGCAGCCAGATATCAGGGAAACAACAATGAATATTACTAGTGTGATCTTGCCCTAAATACCTTCTGGAGCTCTTTAATTGTTGCAAACGTAATGACTTTGAAAGATCTGACCATCATCTACAGAAGGTTCTTTGCGCTGACGTGCCTTGAGATTCAGCATCCAAGCCTGTCTCTGCTCAAATACAGTAGAGTATGAAGTAGCATGATCCCCTGCTGATGGCATTGGACTTCTGTTCTGACACAGCTAAGAATGCCTTTAACTAGTTGCCAACAGAGATGCCCAAATCTTTGATCTGTTGCACTCCAGATGTGTAGAAGGCTGGGCATGCTGGCTACACAACGACACAAGCCATCACTCCCTCCTCACCAGATGCAGCTCGAACAGTGACAGGAACCTAGGGTCTTGAACAAGCCCAGCCTGTTCCTTTCAGATATGGAGGTCTTAGCCACTGAGAGGTGAAAGGTCTTGTCCAGGCCCCCTGCTTCTGCCCTCCCCTTTCCGTGCCTCAACACAGAAGTGATAGTGACCTGTTTAACCCTAATCATGTCTTGTCACTGCCTCAGAGCTTCTCGTGGCTTTCCATCTCCATCACAGAAGCAGCTAGTGCGGTTACAACAGCCTACGATGGCCTCTACTCCCCAACCCCTCTCTCTCTCTCCACCATCTTCCTCCCCACTCACTTTGTCAGCCCCTCTGTTTTCCATGCCTGTTTCTGCCTCTGAGACCTTTCCCCAGCTCTTCGTCCTGCGGGGATCTGCGTAGTCTAGCTCTTACATATTTAAGTTTCTCTCCAGGTCTTTCTGTGAGAAGGATCCAGGGATGGGCGCCAGAGTCTCACATACGCTAGGCAAGCAGTCTGCCACTGACTTGAGCCCCCAGACTCTCAAAGGTCATCTTCAAATGAGGCCTTTTATAGCCAACCTGCTCAGAAATCCGAGTCCTCTTCTTTCCCCCAGTCCCTTCTCCCTCCTCTCCTGCCTGACTCAGCGTTACTGAAGCCACCCCACATACTGCTGACTCATCCTCTCCATGAGGGGGCAGGAATCTGGCTTCCTCAATGATTTCCTTCAATGGTCACATGGCACAGCCCTGCCATCTACAGCCCCGGTCTACAGCCCCGAGGTCTACAGTCCCATGGTCTACAGCCCCGCTGGATGACTGACTGCCTTAAGAGAGCAGACCATGGAGTAGCCTGGAGGATACCCAACAGCTGCCTGGCTTCACATCAGAGCAGCAGCTCTGGGGCACTGGAGAGCTTGGTGGACAGTCAATTAAAGCACATGTCTCTAAAGATGCCCTCAGAGAACTATGAAGTCCTAGAGAGCCACAAAGACCAGAAAGACTCTCCGAATTGGGGTTCCCCATCTAGGAATCTTTCTGTGGAAGACTTTCTCTCCCAAGTCTCTGGAAAGCCCGCCATTAGTTGTCTTTTTTTCATTAGTTATCCACTCTTTCCTGGCAGGGCAGGCATGCTCATGTGTGAAGGCTGACAGGCATGCTCACGTGTGGAGGCTGACAGGCATGCACACGTGTGGAGGCTGACAGGCATGCACACACATGAAGGCTGACAGGCATGCACACATGTGAAGGCTGACAGGCATACTCACATGTGAAGGCTGAAAGGCATGCACACATGTGGAGGCTGACAGTCATGCACACATGTGAAGGTCAGAGGTGGCTTGCCAAGAGTCATTTCTCTCCTTCCACCCTGTGGGTTCTGGAGATGGAACTGCGGCTGTCAGGTGGCACCAACTGCTCTTACCTGCTGAGCCACCTCTTAGCTCTGGTACCATTTTCTTCTACACTTGTGAGCAGTGCCGAAAACTCCATTGATGGGATGAGAAACAAATGTCAAGACAGCTGCAAAATACATGAAAATTCAGCAAAGAGGAGCGGGATTGGGGCTGCAGTCAGGAAACTGCCCTGGCCGACCAGCCTCATCCCTCTCTATGCTCTCCCCTCGTTGGCTTTAGGTTCTCACACCTGCTCTCTCACCTCTTGCCCACCAGGGTTCTAAACTCTGAGGGCACATCTGAGCCTGAGCTCCTAATCATATCTCCATGTTTAGTCAAGAGGGCAAGCATACAATCAATCCTGTTTCCACGATTCCATCCTGGTTCTTATATATGAATTCACTCTTTCAATGGAGCCTTTGTGTATTTAGCCAGGAAGTCCAAACATGATACCCCAGACAACTGAAGTTTCTTCTAGCAAGTCAAAGCACATTACTACCCTGCTCATCATGTTTAGAGACTGCCCACAAGCTTGGGGTAAACCCTGGTTCTCAACACAGCCTGGGGATAGTCTACTAGGTTACAAAAAAACCCTCCTCACTCTTGAACCTAAGTTTCTAGAGCAACATGTTCTCCCACATTTTAAGGCCACTGCACTCCCTCCCCCTCGCCTAGCTCATTTCTTGTTCCTTAGCCCAGGAGCCTCTCCTCCATGAATCCACCCTTCCACGGGGTCTACAAAGACACAGCACACAGGCACTCTACTTGGTACCGTGACTGCAATGTTGACCCTCTTAGCCCTGTGCCTCCAGAAGTTGGCTCCTGTATAATTTTTATGACAGCAGCTGTACTGCCAAGTGGCAAATGGATATCTATAGCAGACGGGTTTAGCCTTAGATTGGTGCCTGAACCTCCACATCTGGTCAATGGATGGCTTCTGACTACACAGCCTAACCTTGTGCCTAATATAGGGCATGGTGGAGGTGGCGGAGTAGACAGCAAAGCATCTGGACTGCTTGATTGCCTTTGGATAACTAGCTTGCCAACTTTGTACATGAGTTTCATCTTGAAAGTAGGGATAATTATAGTTGCTGTCAATCAGCGTATTTTGAAAAGTCAATTGGTATCTATAAAATGCTTAGCCCAGGGCTGGGCAACTAGAAGGAACTCAACAATTGCAGGAAGCTGTAATCAGAATAAAGGGGGATAAGGAGACACAGATAAATTCTTAGGAAATTATTAGTATCATCTTTCTGCCTGCAAAGCAAATGGACCCCTAACATGGAGACAGCATCAGCTAGTATGGGTGGGTAAAGAGCGTCCGGGTGTATTTCCTTCCAGTGAGTTCATGGAGCACCCCGTCCTGGTCAAAAACTGACTTAAGGAAAAGGGTAAATGTGAAACCCTGGCGTACAGCAGCAGGAGAGGACCTCTGACTATTTAAGAAATGCACCTGTTTCTATCGCAGGACACTCTGAAAGGGAAGCCCTGCTGAGCACCACGGAGGCCAGATTGGGAGTGAGTACCTTTCCCTCCCTCTGTCAAGCCCCTCTCCATAGACTGCAGGTATTACCCTGAAGCTGTTGTGCAGATTCTCTGGAGGCTTCCTGGTGAGCTCTAGTTTCCTTCTCTGCCAGACACCTTTCTTAATTATTGGTGACCTTGTTCTCTGAGCTCCAGGCATTCCTGAGTAATGGGAACTTTGCCTGGAGGAGTCTCAAGTACTGAGCATCGTTTACCCCTTGGGCCCCTGAACTCTGATTGACACGCTGGGGCAAAAGACCTGGGGCTCAGCTACCATACAACATCATACACTACCCCAGCATCTTGGAAGCAGGAGGCCCAATTTCCCTCACTGAAGTACTTAATTTCACACACTTCTGTTTTCATTAGGCAATTCCTGCTGCTCAAACCCTCACCCCAAGTTACTTTTACTTATGGCTCTGGAATGACTTAAATTAACCTAGATGATTAATATTTAAATCTAGGAAGACTGACAAGGACAGCGGACCATGGCATAATTTTCAGGGCCTGATGAAAATAATTTGCATTTTGGATCCATAGAGCTTTTAGTGTTTGAAGTTCCTCCAAAACACACTCAAAATCAAGGGACTTATCTAATGTCCCACTGCCAGGCGAAAACTTGAGCCCAGCGTTTGCTGACTCCCAAGCAGTAATCTGCCATGCCATAGAGGACGATGTCATATTCCATTATGACATTTAATTTTAATCTTGGGGAAGAGAAAATAAAAACAAACAAATCCACATTTTCCCCAGGCTGTAATGGATTTTCTAGTAACACTTTTAAATAAGCAGATAAATGTTTGTTTCTGTGCTAAGAAACTTATGACATGCTGAATTGCAGCCCACAGTTTCATAGGGTGAGCTGAGACATGGCCTTGTTAAGGGAAACAATCAGGAGCTGTGAGAAGCCTTGTAAACAGGCTACAGGGGTGGGGGCATTTCTTACTGTAGGAGCGCCAGTGCAATCTTCAACAAACAAGGCAGGATTCGTCTGTAGACAGCTGCTCTAGACTGCTTTTTGCCTTGGAAAAATATTTCAGTTCCTTTTATTTGATGGGCCTTTTTCACCACCAGATGCTGATCCAAACAGTCCCTGGGCAGAGTCCCCGAGGACTGAGGGCAGTCAGCTCCCGGCCCTCATGTGTTCTGAGGTGGGACTAGAACCAAGGTAGCCACACTCTGGAGGACAGAGCCACCACCATCGTCCACTGCCAGCATCATCTTTGACTCAAGGAGGTTCCAGCAGCTGAATCCTCAGAGAGGCCTGTTTTGTAGTACGAGCAGCTGTCAGTGGGCTTGTCCTGCAGTCTGGGGAGAAGCAAGGGAGGATGGCACGCGAGTGTCCAGGGCAGAACCACTGGGGGACTGTGGTGTGGACCGTTCTGCCGGATGTGTGAAGATGGTAGGAGACCACAGGGAGTTCTGATGGTCTGCCTTCGGTGTGGGGCTTTTCCTTAGGGTTATTATGCACACACTGCAGGGGTCAAAGAAAGCAGTGAACATCCTGTGACCTGTTTACTTGGTGAGGTGAAAGAGTCAGAATTTGAAGGGGCAACATGAAACTGAAAGTCCATCAAAGGAGGATCTGCAGACACATCTTGTGATCGTCTGCCAGAGGAGTCAGGAATGTGAGCCAATGAAGAGGGAAGGACGGGGATACCCGCCTGGGGTGTGACATTTCCGGCACCAGCAGGATATTCGGATACTAGCTGCAATTCCTCTGCGTGGTGGGAATTTCATTTTAAAACTCTTCTTAACCAGCTGGGCAGCAGTGGCGCACACCTTTAATCCCAGCACTCAGGAGGCAGAGGCAGGCAGATCTCT
>LOEQ01008931.1:38068-48679 GCA_001685075.1 Bramus lutescens | reverse complement strand
TCCTTGCCCTGTGGGCCGTCCAAAGTCCTCCCCCCTCCATCCAGTTCTAAGAAGATGAGCATCCAACCAGATTAGGCACCCACAAAGCATATATTTTCAATCTGATTTTGTTTGTGTGTATGTGTGTGTGCTATAAAGTCCTATATATTACCACCTGTACTTGATTATTTAATGTATTAAATTAATTTCAACTATATATTACAATTAATATTTTTATGTTATTAGTTTAAACTTCTAAAATAATTTTCTATATTAATGTTACACAAAACTTATTAGTGGCATCAACATAATTATCAATAAATACATACTTTAAGCTGGGTGGTGGTGGTGCGCACCTTTAACACCAACACTTGGGAATCAGAGGCAGTGGATCTCTGTGAGTTAGAGGCCAGCCTGGTCTACAGAGCTAGTTCCAGGACAGCTAGGGTTGTTACACGGAGAAACCCTACCTCAAAAAAAAAAACAACTAATATACATACTTTATTCATATTTAAACGATATTTTTGTGCTGCTATCATTCCATTTTGGGGTTCATAGGAATTTATTTTATTGTTTTTATACTTGTTATATTCCCTTTGATTCCCTTTAGTATAGTGTCTTCTAGACACTTAGGGGCAAAAGTGATTTTGTAGATACAAAGGGGTAGAATGAGTGATAGCACTGAGAGAAGGTGAACACCAGCTGCCACACCTAACAAAGTATCAATTGACTTCAGCATGTAAAGGTAAGTTAGTTTACTCCAAAGATATCAGTGTGTACGTTAACCATGCTGAAATGTAGGTTCCATGGCAAGCAGCGGTTAGCCCACACAAAACAAAGTTAATGGTAATTTTTATTGTTCACTTTGCTTTGATATTTATTTTCCTTATGAGTGTGTGTGGGGGGTGTGTGTTTGTTAGGGAGGGCACATTTGTGGGTTTCTTATGCTTTTTCAAGGCTGTTTATAAAATTCAGTTTTATATTTTTTACATTTTCCTCTTTTCTAAAGAATGGAAAGCAAGAGAAAGAAAAATGTGTTGAGTTTGGTGGTTAAAGACATGGGGAAGATATGGGAAGAAATGAGAGAGGAAACCTGATAAATACATAGTTTATATTTTTTTTCTGTAAAAAAGTAAAACATTTTGCTTCATATAATTTATATATCTGATAATACCTTTTCATCCATACAGTTTATACATTAAGTTTTAAGGTACTTTATTGAGTTTCCAGAAAATGTCTTTGAAGTTCCAATGAGGTTAAATTTTATTCATTAAATATAAAAATACTACTTTAAAATAAAGCTTCCCTATACCAATACATATTCTAAAATCATTAATAGGACTTTGTGAATGAAGCCAATAAACAAACTCAAGCAGACCAGGGAGAGAAGGCTCAGCTGCTGCTAAAAGCCCATATTACAGAGGAGATTCTCTGCATTCTTCCCTTCCTCCCAATCCCCTCCTGCTCCCCCACTCACCCTCCCTACTTGAGAGAGGGCAGGGAACCCTGCCCTGTGTGAAGTCCAAGGCCCTCCCCCTACATCCAGGCCTAGGAAGCTGTGCATCCATATAGACTAGGGTCCCAAAGAGCCAGAACATGCCGTATAAACAAGTCCCAGTACCTTTATCAAGGGCTTCTCAGTCAGCCCGCATTGTCAGCCACAATCAGAGAGTCCAGTTTGATCACATACTCTTTCAGACCAGGTCCAGCTAGATTTGGTGAACTCCCATTAGAACAGGCACACTGTCTCAGTGGGTGGGCGCACCCCTCCTGGTCCTGACTTCCTTGCTTATCTTCTCCCTCCTTCTACCTTTCAACTGGACCTTGGGGGCTCAGTCCAGTGCTCTGCTGAGGGTCTCTGTCTCTTATCTCCATCCGTCGCCGGACGAAGGTTCTATGGTGATATTTGAGATAATCATCAGTGTGATAGTGGGGCAAGGACAGTTCAGGCACCTTCTGCTCTGCTGCCCAATGACCGACCTACCTGGGGACATCCCCGTGGACACCTGGGATACCCTCTGGAGCCAAGTCTCTTGCCAACCCTAAAATGGCTCCCTTAATTTTTTTTTGAAATTTTGTTTATTTTCCTTTTACTTTTTATTCTTCTTTCATATGTTACATGTAAACCATGGTTTCCTGTTCTCCCAGTCACTATCACCCTAGTAACATCCTCTCTCCCCCAGATTCTCTCTCCCACCATTTTCTCTCAGAAAAGAGCATACATCAACCAAACACAGCATAATATGCTACTATAATACCAGACACATGCAATCAAATCAAGGCTGATTGAGGCAACCAGGTAGGAGGAAAAGGCTTCCACAAGCAGGTAAAACACTGCTCCTGCTCCCACTATTAGAAATCCTACAAGAACAAGTTACTCAGCCATAACATATATGCAGAGGACCAAGGTCTGACCCCTACAGGTTCCCTGATTCTTTGTGAGGTCTCATTAGTCAGTCCTGAACAATTGATTCTGTGAACTATGTTCTCATAGTGTCCCTGAACCCTATGTTCCCTCCAATACTTCTTCCCTTTCCTCCACAGAATTCTTCAGAGATCTGCCTAATGGTTGGCTTTGGGACTTTACATGTACTCCCAACAGTTGCTAGATGAAGTCTCTCTGGTCTCTTTGGTAAGGATTTTGTTAGTCTCTGTATCCAGAACATTCTAGAGGCAGGAAAACCTAAAAGCTGTAGTTCAAAGGTTTTGTGACTGGGTTGATGTCCCTATCCACTCACTTGAGGCTTGGATGGTTAGAGAAAATAGGTGTTTCAAACTCCATGTCCCCGTTACTAGGAGTCTGACAATGTTAATCTCTTAGGTCCCTTGAAGTTTCCATTACACTATATTTCCAAATTGTCCCTCAAATGCCCACCAATTCCAGTTTTTTCTCCAAGCATTTACTCCTTTCCAACTTGGTCCCTTCTATTCCCAATATCACTCTTCCCCAGTCAGCACACAAAATCAATTCATTTCCCCTACCTAGGGAGATCCTTGCATACCCCTACCTTTCTGCCTTGATACTTAGCCTCTCTGTGTCAGTAACTGCAGCATGATTACTTTTATTTAGAGCTAATATACACTTATAAGTGAGTACATATCGTGGTTGTCTTTCTGGGTCTGCATTACTTCACTCAGGATGATTTTTTTTTCAAGTTACATCCATTTGCCGGCAAATTTCATGTCATTGTTTTTAAGAGCTGTGTTATACTCCATTGTGAAAATGCGCCACATTTTCTTTATTCATTCTCCAGTTGAGGCATATCTAGGTTGTCTGAAGTTCCTGGCTATTCTGAATAAACTGCCACAAATATGACTGAGAATGTGTCCTTGAGATAAGATGAAACATCCTTTGGGTATATGCCCAGGAGTGATAATGAGATAAATTGAGTTCCAGTTTTCTGATGAGTCAGCATAATGATTTCTAAAGTAGCTGTACATGTTTGCACTCCTATCAGCAATTGAGGAATATTCTAGCTTCACATTCTCTCCAGCATGAGATATCATTTATGTTTTTGTCTTAGCTATTCTGACTGCAGGGCTGGTTCAACATACGAAAATCTATCAACACACTAGTAAAGAATCCAGTTTGTATTAAATAACTACTCCAGGGCATGGAGCCTTCATTGGAATGTAGTAGATATACCAAATGTTGCATCATTAAAAGAAATTTATTTTATTATCCCAACAGTAGTCAACTTCCATAGTCATTAATATTTTCAACACTTTGAAAGTCCATAGTATCTTTAAAGTCTGTAGACTTATGTGTTAAGTAAAAAGCAAGTTACCTTCTTATTTCATATGGGAGAATTGGGACATACTTACAGACAAATATACATCCAAATAATGTTGCAAATAGCTCGTGATCAAAATTCAGGACTCACTTGTGATCTTCATTTTAAACGATATACACAGTCATTTCTATATCTCTGTAATACCCCATAGACAACTATTCTCATAGGCTCAGGTGATTTCATTTAAGCATAAAACTGTCTTTGGAGGACATCTTATGGTCCTATTACCAATATATAGGGTTTACCATGACAAAAGAGGCTTTATCTTCACCAGTGGCATCTACCATTATGCATTAATCTTCTTTTGATTATTTGTAAACTGTTTTTCTTTTTTTACTGAAAATATAATCTTTTCTCATATAATATATCTGGATTATACTGTCCCCTCTCTCCCCTGATCCAAGTTTTTTTTCCCATCTTCAATCCTCTTCAGGTATGCTTCATTTCTGTCCCTAATTGAAGAGAGCATGCTTCTACAGGGAAAACAATTTTGCATGAATTATCAAATATAGTAAGACAAAGCAAAAACTGTCATGATGATTTTGGATACTGCAACCAAACAATAGGAAAATAGTCCAGATAGCAGACAAAAAGAGTAAGAGGCCCACTCATTCGCACATTCAGAAGTCCCATAAAGTAATAATTTAATAGGTACAATATATACTCAGGGGACATGGTGAGACCCATGTAAACCTTGTGCTTGTTGCTTCAGTCTCTGTGAGTTTACATGGCCCTTGCTTACTTGATTCAGCTCCCTTGTTCACCTGCCATCCTCCATTCACTCTGGTTCTTACTCTCTTTCCACCTTCTCTGCCATGGGATTCTATAAGCTATGAGGAGAGAAATTTGGTGAAGGTCTCTAATTTAAACTTTCTTACCACACAATGTCTAGCTATTTTTCTCTGCATCTGTTCCCATCTGCTGCCAGAGGAAGCTTCTCTAAGGATGCCTGGATAAGACATTGATTTATGAGTGTAACCAGATATCATTAGGAATAATCTTATTATTTTTTTCTTTTAGAGCAGTAGTGTTTGGTTTTGCTCTAAGTCTACAGACCATCTAGCCTCCTGTTTGTGGTTATCCAGCATATGGTATGGGTTCTTTCTCATTAAGTAAGCCTTAGGTTAAATCAGACATTGACTGTCTACTCTAACAAGTCTGTCATTATTTCCCAAGCATAATTTGTAGGTAGAACAGATTGTAAGCCAAAGGCTTTGTGATTCAGGATGCCTCTCTGTATGCTATGAGTTTGTTTTATTAGCGTTGATTAATAAAGAAACTGATTTGCCCTATAGCCAGGCAGAACAGCACCAGGCAAGGAATCTGAACAAAGATAAAAGAGATAAAGGGCAGAGTCAGGGAGATGCTAACAACTGCTAGAGATGCAAAATGTGACGTAAGAGGTCATGAGCATTGTTATAAAATACAGAGTGACAGAAATGAGTTATCTTAAGTTGGAAGAGCTAGTTAATAATAAGCCTGAGTAATAAACCAAAAGTTTGTAATTAATATTAAGTCTCAGAGTCGTTATTTGGGAAATGGCTGGCAGAGAGAGCTGTCTACAGATGGCAGGAGAAATCTCCAGTTACAGTTTTGAGGCTTGGATAGTGTCTACATGTCTACAAAGCCTGCAGATTACCTTCCTGAATTAGCAAGACTGTATAATCTATATGTGGAGGTTCTATGCACGACAAGATCAACTTCTCTATGCTCAACGAGTTGTGTGGGTGTTGTCCTCAGCGTTAGGGTCCTGCTGTCAGGCAACTTTCTGTCTTAGCAGCAGCCTGGATTGTTTGGGGTCTCCATGGAATCCTCTCGGCTAACAACTAAATTGAACAGAATCTAGTCCAGCCACTTCAACCTTGCCTGACAACAAGAGACGTCAAGTTGAAACTACATCCTCATTGTTAACCGTTCTCATTAAGATCGCCTTCCAAAATTCCAGGAAGTTTCAACTGCCTGGGTTTCTACCTACCATGCTGCCCAAATTATATCCTTCTCTCCCTACTTTTGCCCTATACCCCATCATCCACTCACCTGACCCCCAAACTCTAATCCCCACACACTTCCACTCTGTGTTTAAAATCAATTCTAAAGTCCTTTCTCAGAAATATTCATGCTTCCTTCCTAGACCCTCTTTACCTAACCTCTCTGGCTCTACAGATGGTAGTCTATCATTTTGGTTATCATTTATTTAATGGCTAATGTCCTCTTATAAGTGAATAAATGCCATATTTATCTTTTTGTGTTTGAATTATTTTACTCAGAATGTTTTACTTTATAATTCCATCCATTTTTCTACAAATTTCATAATGTCATCTTTTAAGCTGCTTAGTAAAACTCCATTGTGGAAACGTAACACAGTTTTTTCCCTTTGTTCTGTTGAGGGACATATGATTTTTTTCCAGTTTCTAGTTGCTAATAAAAAAGTCACAATGAGCAGGGTTGAGCAAATGCCATTTGTGTGGGATGGGACATCCTTTGGGTATATGCCCAAGAATCTTGGAATTAGAGATACAAGGGATATACCTAAACATAGTAAAAGCAATTTAGAGCAAGCCTATAGCTAAAATCGAATTAAATGGAGAAAAATGTAAATAAATTCCACTAAAATCAGGAACAAGAAAAGGTTGTTTACTCTTTATGTATTTATTCAATATAGTATTTGAAGTTTTAGCTAGAGCTATAAGAAAATTGAAGTAGACCAATGTGATAAAAAAAATTAGAAAGAAAGAGTTGAAGTTCTCTTATTTGCAAACTACATGATACTATATGTAAGAGATCCACAAAAATTTCACCAGGGAACTTCCACACCTGATAAATAATTTCAGCAAAGTGGTTGAGTACAAGATTAACTAAAAAAAAAAATCAGTAGTCATCCAGTACACAAATGACAAACGAACTGACAAAGAATCTAAGGAAACAACATCCTTCTCAACAGACACACAGAATATAAAATGTCTACTGGAACTCTAACCAAGTAAATGAAAGACATATAAGATAAAAATTTCAAGTCTTTGAATAAAGAAATTGAAGATGCAAAATTTTCCCATGCGCATGAACTGGTAGGATTAACATAGTATAAAAGCCATCCTACCAAAAGTAATCTACAGGTTCAATACAATCACCATCAAAAGTGAAAGACAATTATTCATAAAGCATAAAAGGATGATTCTTAACTTTATATGAAGCAATAGAAATCCACAATAGCAAACTGTGGAAGAACTACTGGATGTATCACCATTAATTATTTCAGGAAGTACTACAAACTATAGCAATAAAAGTGCATGTCATTGGCATAGAAACAGATATGATGATAAATAGAATTGAAGAGCCAGACATAAACTTTTTAAGTCATAAAATACATTCTGAAAAGAAAAGCCAGCATCTTCAACAAATAATGCTAATCAAACTGGAAGATTGCATGTAGAAGAATGAAAGTAGATTCATATTTGACACCCTGAAAAATAAATATCTTAACATCTCCAGGATTTTTATAATGAAGGGGTATTTTATTTTTTCAAAGACTTTTTCTTCACCTAATGAGATGATCAAGTGTATGTGTGTTTGTTTGCTTGTTTCTTTCTTTCAGTTTGTTTATAAGGTGGAGTATATTTACTGATTTTAGTATAGTGGACTATCTTTGGGTATCTGGGATGACGCTTACTTGATCATAATAAATGATATTTTAATGATTTCTTTTTCGTATTGAATTACAAGATTTTATGGAGTACTTTTACATCTATGTGCATAAAGAAATTTTGTCTTTATTTCTCTTTCCTTGATTGGATCTTATGTCTTTTGGTTATCAGGGTAATTGCAGACTCATAAATTGAACTGGGCAATGTTCCTTTAGTTTTTATTTTGTGGAAGAGGAATATTGATATCAACTATTTTTTATAAGTCTGATAGAATTCAATTTTAAAACCATCTGCTCCTGGAGTTTATTTACTTGTTTGTTTGTTTATTGGCTGGGAAATTTTAATAACTTCTTCTATTGTACTAGGAGTTATGACTCTGCTTAAAATTCTTTTTCTATTGCTTATCTGATCTTGATTTAACTTTGGCTAGTGATATCTATTGACAACGTAAGTCTGAGTATGCTGTATAACTATTTCCACAAAATCAGTGTTTGAGGGTCAATCTGTGATTTGGTCTGTAGTAGAGTTTTCTCAAAAACTTGCATGACCTTGTATTTAGGGTCATCTATTGTAGCCTAGCTCAATTGTCATTGGAGAGGCTCCAACAGCAACTGAAGAAAATAAATCCCAAGACCCACAGCCAAACATTAGGTATAGTTCGGGAACCCTGAGGGAGAAAGAGAAGAAGGATTGTAGGACACAATGGTGTCAAGGTTATCACAAACAAATCCAAAGAACCAGAGCTCATAAGAGCTCACAGATATTTAACGTACCACCAGGGAACCTGCATGGTACTGACATAGGTCTTCTGTACTTGCTTTATAGTTGTGTAACTTGGTCTTTATGTGAGACTCCTAACAGCAAGAGCAGGGACAGTCTCTGGATGTGCTTCTTCCTTTGGGGACCTATTTTTACCAGATTGCCTCATCCAGTCCTAATAGAA
Organism: Bramus lutescens; assembly: GCA_001685075.1. NCBI lineage: Eukaryota > Metazoa > Chordata > Mammalia > Rodentia > Cricetidae > Bramus > Bramus lutescens. The sequence continues at coordinate 40,322 of LOEQ01008931.1, read as the reverse complement.
GGAGGTGCCTAGCCTCATTATAACTTAATATGCCATGGCTAGCTGCATATACAACTCTACATTTTTGATACAGCTGTGCTTGATTTATGTGCTAGATTACAATCAAGTGTCTTCTAAGATCAGCAAGTGTTTTTAAAGACTGAACTACCTCTTCAGTCCACAACTGCTTTCATATGAGTAATTCTGTGCCATTTTCAAAATGTCTTTGAAATCTAGCACCAGGGGCTTGTTCAAGTAATGTGCAAGAATAAGATGTCCAGAAATTCTGTTGGTTCAGCCACAGACAAGGAGCTATATGCTTGTATGTCGAACTTGAGTCTCTAAAACTGGAGATTAAATTTTTTTGGAAGTTTAACTCTAAGTGCTCTGAAGATATTAAAAAATGATATATGTATGCTTTGTGACTAACCACATGTGAGAGAATGAAACCTTTTAAACAATCTAGACAATTGCCTAATTAGGAAATACTATCTTGAAAATAATGTGAGCATATCTGGAAAATCGAAACAGCTAAATGTTTTGCCCAGAGACCAAACAGATTCTTCCATAGAGTCGCGCCTTCTTTGTGGAATCGAGGACTGAAAGGCAACTCTATCATGGCTTGATTGGATAGATAATGATTTTTTTACTCAAGCATAATATTTTATATCTTTGAAATTTAGTTTCTATTTCTCTAAAATGTATTTATTTTTAGTTGATCTTACATACAAATAGGTCATTTGTAGATACAGTAAAATAAATTTGATAAAGCTGTCAAAAGTACCCATGAAAAAAGGAATTAAACTACAAGGTCATAGTTTAAAAGAAAATGTGACCAAATTACTAGAAAGAAGGATATTGAAATATTTAATTGAAATATTGACCTGATACACCTGGGAACTAATTTTACTTTGTGTCTTTGAATGAGTGTGCAATCTTATAGATATTTCACTGGTATTACATGAAAGGAAGACTTGTGTTAATAATTCTCCAAGGAATGTAACATACGCAAGAATTTCAGTTTCTCTGATATGCTTTGATACTATGAGAATCGGCAAAAGTATGATCTTGCTGTGTCAATGCTGGGACGCCCTTTTAAGAAATTTGACACTTATTGGCCATAAACAGTAATTATATTAACTTAGTTGTTATCAGAGTGTCTTTATTGAGTAACTGATGGAAGCAGATGCAGAGATACACAGCCCAGCACTGGGCCAACCTCTGGGAATCCTGCTGAAGAAAAGGAGGAGGGATTGTAGGAGCCAAGAGTGTCAAGGACACAGGGACAGCAGATCTGAGTTCCTGTGAGCTCATAACCTCCGTACCAACAGTTATGGAGCCCGAATAGAACCAGCCTAGGCCCTCTGTATGTATGTGACAATTGTGTAGCTTAGTTTGTTTGTAAGGCTCCTAGCAATGAGATCAGGACCTGTCCCTGATACTTAGCTGACGTTAGGGATCCTGTTCCACATGCTGGATTACTGCCCAGCCTTGATGGGGAGAGGTGGGGAGAAAGTGGATAAAGGGCTTGGTCCTGCCTCAGTTTGACCTGCAATGCTGCTGTGTTTTGTTCAGCCCCATAGGAGGTCTGTCACTTTCTCAAATGGGATGGAGCAGGAGTGGACAGGAAAGGGGGTAGATGGAAGAGAGGCAGTGGAGGGGAAGCAAGATGAGAGAAGGGAGGGGCAACTGACTTTGGTATGTAAAATAAATGAAAAAAAGTTAAATAAGAAAGAAATTTTAAACAAGAAGCAGGACTTTCAATAAGAGATGGCTTCAATTATATTTCATTTTATTTATTTTTGCCATACTTCATTATTTAATCTTTGGTTTAACACAAAGAATGTTGTCTTTCTTTCCAGCAAAATTGGTATTAACTTAAAGAGATGGAAAATTTGTGTATAAAATTATTCTTAGGAGTACATTAAAAAGCATCTATTCAATCTAGGTAGAGATTCAACAATATACTAAGGTAAGGATGCCACCAAATACAAATTAGTGAGCTAATAAGTTTTATAAGTTTACTTAAAGAAGCATGAGTGACTCAAAAATAGCTGCATCATTGAAAGGTCATATCAGTATGGGTGATGGTTCATATATGTTGGAAACTGAGGGCCCATTATTCAAATTGCAGGCAGCTGGATAGATTACAGAGCATCTCTTCCTGGCATCTCAGTTGGTCTCAGTTGGGTTGAGCTTCTTCCCAGCACATTAACAGCTGCTGCTTTTCTTCTTCTTCTTCTTCTTCTTCTTCTTCTTCTTCTTCTTCTTCTTC
>LOEQ01008931.1:23995-38049 GCA_001685075.1 Bramus lutescens | reverse complement strand
TTCTTCTTCTTCTTCTTCTTCTTCTTCTTCTTCCTCCTCTTCCTCTTCCTCCTCTTCTTCTTTTCTTCCTCCTCCTCCTTTTGCTCTTCCTCATCATTCTTATTCTCCTTCTTCCTTTTTCTTCTCTCTTCTTTTTTCTCCTTCTTTTCTTCCTCCCTCCTGCTCTTTCTTTTCTTCTTCTTGCGTCCCCTTGATCTGGCTTGGGTGTTTCTCTCAGCACTCCTTACAGTATCTATAGGCTTGGGGTGTGATAAGCCTGGTGATTCTGGTCATTTTAAAAGACTTCTTAGCATTTTTGTTTGATTAATTTCTGAGTCTTAAAGAGCCTCACTAAGGAATAGAAAAGTATACCTCCCTTTAGAATAGTCAGTGTTTTAATGAGATATCTGCCTACATGAACTTTTCTATCTCACAGAAAATTGCTACATAATATTGACTCAGAACTGATACAATGGAAATAAACTTTTGAAACATTTTTAAATTTACAATTTTTTATAATTGAATGGGTGGGTGTGTCTGTGTGTCTGTGTGTCTCTGTGTGTTTTAAATATAAGACCCTTAAACAAAATTTGACAGTAGTGAACTAAAGATTTGAAGGCAAGTTATAACATTAGAGAATTATAGAGCTGTTAGTGAATGAAAATTTTCAGTTGAAGTTTCAGAGTAAGCTCAAGAAATGCATCTTTTATGGACAGTAAGTTAATATTAGCAAATTATACTCTGAATGTTGATGAGAATAAATTTAAATGTTCTCTCCTAAATATGTGAAACATTATATATTATTATCTTTAACCATTTACATATGTATAGATATATGATAAAATAATATTGCAACAAAATAAACACATTTCTTTAGTTAAAATTATTTATAAAAGGACAGACTAGTAGGCTAATTCATCAGTGTGTTTGAACATCAATTAAAACATTCTATTTGGAAAAATGTTTTAGAAAAATATCTCTTACTCACGAAGATGTGAGGAGTATTGACTGACCTCAGTAGTCTAAATGCAGTAGTCAATTTATAGACTAAGGGACATCAAAGAGATGGGTGTATTAAGTGACATCCATAAGTTATTAATCTATTTTAAAATATAGCCTGAATAGCTTCAAAAATCTGATCTGAAATGTTCCCTTTGATTAAGTATTTTGAAATGTAGTAAATTTGTGAATGTGATTATTTATATTTATTTGCATTCAAAAAATTAAACATTGGTATTAGAGGAACTAGGGATAATAAATTTGTTTTATATCAGGAAATTTTGTTTCCATAACATTTTATCTTTTACAAATTTATTTTCACTTAAATTTATTTTAACAAATGTATAAACTTATAAATACATTAATGGGAATAAAATTTAATGTTTTGTAGATATTTATATCACATAAAATAACTGGACTAAGCAAGTATTTCTTTAATTGCAAATTTCAGATATAATTTCTAATATTTTAAAAAAATATATATATAATTCACTGATAGACATAGTTACCATGATATGAACTGCATCATTCTTGTTTATCTGTTAATGTAATTTTGAACTTATTGATTAATATATTTCTTCTTGCTGTTTATTCATTTCTGCCTTTACTAAATGGCATTTTGGTTTTAGTATGTATGAGGTCAACTTTTAGATAAAGGGTGAGTGAGGTTCTGTGGTTCTGGACTTTCTGAGTCTGACCACCCTCATTACCATACCAAGCTGCAGTTCCATTACCATCAAACACTAAAAACTCATTGACTGTATGACTGAATAGTAAGTGATAAACAATGCATTGTTTTCTTTCTCTAATCATCAATACATGGGTAAAGGTTTTTCATCTTCTGTACACTGTAAACTGTTCCATAATAAACATTGTTATACAGAATCTTTTTAAAAATGAACATTCTTGATGTAGGATTACCCTCTGTATGTGGTAAATAAGTTTTGTTGGTTAATAAAGATGTTGCCTTGGCCTATGGCAGGGCAGAATATAGCAAAGTGTAAAATGCAAGCAGAGATAGAGAAGGAAAGAAGGTGAAGTCAGGCAGATGCCAGAACTTTACCTACCTAAGCCACAGCCTCATGGTGATTTACAGATTAACAGATATTGGTTAATTCAAGATGTAAGGACTAGCTAGGAATATGCCGAAGCTATTGGCCAAACACTGTTGTAATTATTATAGTTTCTGAGTGATTATTTGTGTCAGGGCAGCAGGGAAAGGAGAGTACAGTGTCTGTTTACACTTTCTCTTTCAAATATATACCTCCAGAACTAAAGTGATAGCACCATGGGCCAATTATTTGTTTTCTTTTTCTTGAAGACCCTCCCTAATTCTTTCCTGTAATGACTGTACTAAGTTGCAGTGACACCAGCACTGCACAGCTTCTGTCTTTTCTCTGCGTTCTTAGTGCTGTTTGAGTCTGACAGGTACAGAAACCTACAAAGCGTCATGATTTGAAGAGTGTCCCCAGCTGGTTCCTCAGTTGGGCGGTTGTGGAATCTTGGGATCACTAAATTAACTAGAAAACATTGCTTGTTGGCAGCAGCACTGTTGGTGAGATGCATTTCTGGTTTGTGTTTAGGCTGTCTGTTTTCAGACTTTCTACTATGTGCACCAGGCTACATCACGTGCCACTTTTGCTGTGGACAGATCAACTTCAGGTGTCATAAAATTGGCCATTTTCCCTTAATCACTAATGAAATTAAGCCTCTAGTGCCCTAACTAGTTTATGTAAGGTATTTTAACATAAAAATGTTAGAAGTAAGTAGTCTGCAAAATGTTGGGGTTGATTTACCTAGTTCTGCTCTATGGCCAAACATAATTGTTTTCTTCTCGTCAACTTGTCTGCCAATGTTAAGTCACTTCTACAGATTCCATCTATGAGCCGGTTTGGTCATTGACCTACATGAAAAGTTCTAATGCTAGAGTCTGTGTTATTTTGCTCTTAGTAGTTGGAAACCTGCTTTCTGCTCTGTCACCCAACACTGGGAAACACGGCAGACACAGTGACTTTATCATCTGACTCATGGAGTTTTGGTGGCTCTGCTCACAGGACCTGATTTTGATAAGGATGGCAGGTCCTGTGAGCAGAGCCACCAAAACTCCATGAGTCAGATGATAAAGTTTCCTGGAATTAGGTATAGGTGGGGTTGTGGCAAATATTCCCTCTTGGCCTTCAGCCACATATCTCTTCTTTTGGTACAAGCAGAAGATGCCATTTCTGCCTTGACCTCCTTAGTTCTTGTAAAGTTTACTTCATGAATGAATTGTTGAATGAATTGCACTAGGTGTTAATAATAAAAGTCCATAGTCAGATTTAGGGGAAAATGCTGAAAGATCAGAGAGACAAAAAAAAAAACCAATAACAACAAAAAACATAGCTATCTTATAAACATAGTGATATTTTATTTTTATTTTTGTTTTAATAAATAAAGCTTACCTGAAGATCCAAGAGTAAAACAAAGCCACTAGAGGCCAGACAGTGGAGTCACACAACTTTAATCCCATGATTTGGGAGATAGGCAAAGGGATCTCTGTGAGTTCAAGGCTACCCTATGCTATTCAAGGTCAGTGCAGAAACAGATCCAGGTGGTGGTGGTTTACACCTTTAATCTCAGGACTAGGCAGTCAGATGCTTTTAATCTGAGCTCTAGATGGAAATATAAAATGGGAGGAGAAAGAAGTTCAGGGCTCAGTCTGCAGTTGCCCAGCCTTGGCAGAGGTAGGACTTCTCTAGTGGCTTGTTTTTATTTTATTTTATTCTTCTTATATTTAGCTTGAACCCCAATATCTTCTCTGTCTCCCTAATCCTGGGATTAAAGGTGTCTGCCACCACTGCCTGGTCTCTTGTGGCTTAGTTTTGACCCTCTAATTTTTAGGTAAGCTTTATTTATTAAAATATAAATAGAATGACATACAGGGAATCGTTGTTCTATTGTACATTTCTGGAGAAAATTATACCTTTTCTTGGGCAACCATGATATAGCCTTCCAACTACATGTTCCTTCTTAAAATATCAGCTTTCTTCAGAAATTCCAGAGGTATGACTCTTGAACACTGAATCTTCCACTGGCAAACTTGAACCAAGACTTTCGGTGAAAACAATAGGTACTGATATCCTATTCTGATGCATGGGACTCCTAGACAAAGTCACAAAAGCACTCTGAGTGCAGACTTTCCCTGGAATTAAGAGTGTTCTGAAGAACAGGGGTCTGTACAGCAGGGGAAAGTTTGAAACTGGACTTTAAGTGCAGATTTGGAGCACCTCAGGAAATTTGAGATTTGTGTGAGAGTTGATGATAAGGAACCTTCTGAGTTTAAATATCTGAAATTAGCTCCATACACTATTGAGTGCTAAAAATGCTTGCTGCTGAAAATTGTTCAAGCCAATTTGATAACAGTTCAGACATGTCCGTTAGCTCACCCACACTTCATATTCGGTTACAATTTGAATTAAAGTGCTCCCGTGTGAATTAATGTGAAGAACATTTGAAAGCAACATTTTCCTATTTTTCTTTACTTCTGCAAAAATTTTGCATATTACTCTGGAATGTTGCTGTGTCCCCTGAGGGTGTTAAAATGCAATGTGGAGCTTCATATGCTCTGTATATTTATTCCTTCCTTATGATGTATCAGAGACTTACATTATTGAACTAGTGAGCAAATTAGTTTGTATATAAAATTCAGAATGTGTCTTTATGTTGAAAACATTGAATCAATATATCATTGGCAAAGTTATGTTAATTTCACCATTAAAGTACACAATGAGAATAAATACATATTGAATAAGTGCTGTAATGTTTTTATGTGTTTTTAAATTTCCATTTAAGAGATGCCTAAACACAAGAAAATGGATATCATATGAATTTCTAAGGGAAGAGAAAATTGATTTTTGTGTAGAAAATAAAACTGTTCCAGATTTTTTAACAACTGTTTTTTATAAACTGATTATTTGAAAATATTTTCTTATTTTGTGCAAAATGTTTTTTCTTGAGTTTCATGAACATGTTACTACCTCAGATCACAGCTTATACCTAATCTGAGCTTTGAAGAGCTTGAAATTAGACCATATTGCCTCATAAACAAATTAATACCTACAAAAAGGACAACTCTGTGAGTGAAGAATGTAAGTTTAAATCAAATCCTTGACTGTGGGCACAGAACTAGAATTCTCCATCTTTCCTTTTTCATCTATAACAGAGTACTTATATGTACTTTAAGTCTTTTGGGAAAATACATTTCTAAGAAAATATCACAACTAGATATATGCAATATTCCTTACAAGACTATTATAGGAGTCAGATTCAATGAACTGTTAATATCATATAGTTCTTTTATTATATTTGCTTTTGAATTGACAAAACATTTATTGCAAGAAAATTTTTATTTATTTGTATGTTAGATATATGTTTCATAATAGAATTTTATTATGTTATTTTAATTTTTATTAGGAACACATGTAAATATAATCAAATATTTGTGTTGAGAATAATTGATTGGGTCCATTTTTACACAATCCTGCAAACACATCTTTGATATAGCTTTATAATTGATGTGTCTCTACTACACTGTTGCATGGGCCTAAGAACATGTCTTATCTGGAGATAGTTTGTAAATGAATAATAATAGTCTAATTGTATTTAGCTTTACCCTTTTTCAGAAAATGCATATGAACTATATAGGAATCTGGCTCAATGAGGAAAAAAGACAATTGAATGAAAGTGTACTGGCTATCCTTCAAACATAGAGCAACCATTAGAGCAAGGCTAGCTTGTATGGTCTGATTCACTTAGTCTACAATCTAGCTTACATTCAATGAGACTCTGATGAACCATAAATCCAAGAGAAGTTATGCTTTTTAATATATTAAATCTTGGGGGATATTTTAAGTTAATAATACCCAAATTCTTTATATGCTTTCAAATTCTTGGCAAAATTATAGCGCAAAATAATTATTCTTAGAGTATTAATGTATCAGAAATATGTATATGTGCAAAAATAAAATGATTTACATGATGACAAAGACTTATTTGTTGTGTATGCTTTCTCATTATCAGTATTTATCAAATAGGAACATTCAGAACATGTTTGCAATTAAATAAGTAGATAAAACAAATGGCCCTTTAATTTGAACACATTGTTCATTACACAGTATTAATACTTAGAAAGGCACTAAGTGTGCTTCCACTGAAGTAGAAAAAAGTTCTTGGACAGCATTAGTGTAAGTGAGTTTTGCCAGGATTCATGATATAACCTGATTTTGACGAATGACAAATGCAAGTTACTCATGGAGTGGATGAATTTGGTATGTCATTGCTTAAAGCACTGAGCATAAATTATCTATATAACTTCATATTTCAAATACAAAGAAATTTCAACATGTACAGTAGATGGCATTTTCTTCCATTTATTTAAGAGCATGATTTTTAATTACCACAGTATATATGACTAAAAAAATCAAATTTCAGTGTTACAGGAACTGTGTGTCTGAATAAGTACTATTCCGGCCCCAATCATTTATGTTTTCCTTTCTTGGATAGGTAAAGGTGAGCAAAATACATCTTTGAAAGTACATAAATTTGGGTTTCAATATTGCCCTGTAAATCTCAATGAACTTTATATCATGCTTTCCCAATTTGGACAGCATAATATCAGTAGTTGAGCCAAGGGCAATTTCTTACACAGTGGTTAGCTTTGCCACATTTAATGCATATTCCATATGAAGGTGATTCTATGCCCAACATCTTCTTTCAAAGTATATTGATGCTACCAGGATCAGATACATGAAATGCCTAATGTTATTAAAATATCTTAAATGAAATATTTTGTAGATCTCTGAAATTTTTGAATATCACCTGTCTAAAATATTTGTTTAACTGTAAAAACCTACTTAATATGACCACAAGTTTGATTGATGTAGGTGACTAACTACCTACCTGAATTTCTTAATTATCCTAAACAATTTCTAGTAGCTTTTCAAGGACTAGAAATTCAAATTATAATTTTAGATGATCTACATAGATATAATACCTTAAATAAAAGTAGAAACATATATAAAGTATAACACTATAACAGTATAAATAACCTTATATTTTATTAATCTTCAAAAATAGATACCTATGAAAAATATTTGAGACGAGTAGTTGCTTTGTAAAAGTAGATCCTATAATATAACCTATTATTCCTTTACCCCCACATTTTTTCTATTTGATTGAGAGTAGAGAAAGAAAGACAGAGGAAAGAGAAAGCGAGGAAATAAAAACCCTTCATCCCTTCATCCAAATCCATTGCTGAGTATTCATCCTGACCATAATCAAAAACAACTTGCAACTAACCTCATAAACAGTAACAGACAACCAAAACCCACTAAGTAACCAAAATAAATTTTTGTAATATGGTCATTGTGTTCTTAGAATTACTTCCTGTATCTGGGGACAACAGCTGTGGAATAATCCTTTGGTAGACTGTGAAGGTTTGAGCCTGTGCTTGGATTAATAAACATTCTGAAGAGGCAACAGCTGGACAGGATAAAGTTAATCAGAAAAGTTATACTAGCAAAATTCTGAGAGACAGAAGGGTGGAGAGTGGAGTCACAAGCAAATGAGAGAGAAGCAAGATGGGCATACTGAGAAAAAGTATTCGTTACATGTCAAAGCGTCGCTAAGAAGTATGGAGCTGGTTGGTGGTGACACACAGCTTTAATCTCAGCACGTGATAGGCAGAAGCAGGTGGATTTCTCTGAGTTCAAGGCCAGCTTTGTCAACAGAGTAAGTTCCAGGACAGGCTTCAAAATAACACACAGAAACCCTGTCTCAAAATGCCACCTCCCGAAAATAAAGAAAAAGAAAGGAAATATGGCTTAATATTAATGTACGGGTTAGCTAGTAGTAAAAAGCCTGAGCTACTGACCAGGCATTTGCAATAAATATTAGGATTCTGCGTGATTATTTGAGAGTAGCTGCAGTACAAGAAATCTCCAATAACACGAACAGGCAATGGCATCTTTACGGGACCCTAAGAAAATTGGAATAATGGTCAAGTCCTGGGAGAGTTAGTTCTATTTGTTGTCAGTTCTCTGTGTGATCAACAGTGTAGGGCCTCGCTGAAATCCTGCCTTGAATAGCTTGCTAGCTTGGACCATTTCAGTTAGCATCTTTGAAGCCGTCCTGAACAATTTCCAGTCTGAAACTGATCTTTGGGTGGAGTTTGTCAGCTTAGTGGCATTATCACAGTTAAGATAAACTTGTGTAGGTATTGAGCAGCAGAGACTGGAGACTGGTGAACCTGGAGGCAGAGCAAAGCTGGGATTGTGATTCAGAAATAGTAATTACTGGTTATGCTATTCTGACATTTAAAGTAGGAAATTACACTTTGAAAAACAAAAAGTTAATGACTACACATAGAAATAAGAACTAGGCTAGCAAGATTGCGATACGTGGCTTTTAAATTTGCATTCTACAACAGAACAAAAACAAGTTCAATACCAAAAATATTTGAAATATCTGAAAATATAGACAGGTGATAGTCTTTAGTCCTTTATGCTTATTTTTCTCCCAGGGCACAAATGTTTGCCATGAAGCATCTTCTGACCTATTCTCAACTATCAATGTTTGATAAGTATGACTATTTTATTGGAGATTTCCCATGGCTATCATTAAGGCTAAGTTCAGCTCCTGAAAGCCATTCGGTCAACTCTTCTTTATGTTTCTCTATAGAATTATCACATTTGAATTTGTTGACCTGTTGAGTCTTTATAGGCTGCTTCGTCTAAGACCAAGAGATATTCTCATTTATTGTTTGAAGTGATAATCCATGATAATCCACAAAGTCTGGTCAATAAATTATTAAAGGTTGCAAAGGAAAAACAAACTCACAAATACAGAACTAGGTAGACACCGCTGCTGATCCAGCTACCATTTTATTGCCGTTGTGCCTAAGGGCTATGAAAACCAATTCTAAGGCTTGCTCCTGCTTTGAAACCCCTAAAAAAAATAGAGTGCACGACCTCGCCTCCATTTTATCCAGTCACATATCCAGAGAAAACCACACCCATAAAGATAGTCATCCCAAATGTCATTAGCCAAAATGGATCGAATTTCCATAGCACTTGCCTATTTTTCTAATTAAGAAGATTCTACCTTAAGAATAATCTACCTTTTTGTACTACCCTATCTATCCCTTTTTTTCTATTCCAAATGAGTTTCCTAACTCTATTGTTTATTGTTCCCACCCCAACCCTATAATAACTAATAACCAACCCCTGCAGATGAATTAGAGGAGACATTCTCATTTGTTGTTTAATCTTCTATGCCTAAAATACAGAAACATATCTTACTTTCAATGCATATTTTGGATTGAATGAATAGGTGGTATTAACTGATAACACTATTAAAACACTACTTCGATTGGTGTATCAAACTCTTCCCTAAAATAGTACTTTAAAAATTCTATGTATACCACAATACACAGAACAATGTGTGAAACAAATTATTTATTTTGACTTATTACAAAATGGTTTAAAGTTGTTTTTTTTTCTGTGTACCATTTGTGTCTTAATCATCTTGGATTCATATTGGGGCTTAGAGTCCAAAGTCAAATTACCTGCTAATTCAGATTCGGGCAAGAAATTTCTGATAACACCAAAATGCTCAATTTGTTGTGTCTTTGCATGATTCATTAAGAGGAATAAATAAAAAAGGAATGCAGCCCTTCTTATTAAATCACAATCACATGACCATTGAGAACCTCACTCTTGTCACCTCATCTAACTCTAATTTAATCTCCAAAGTCCCTATTTCCAAATATTATTGCTTTAAATATGAAGATGTCAGGATATGATTTTAGAATGTAGGTCAACTTGTTACATGTTTCTAAAAGTTTTCATTATTTTATTTTAGTTTTGTAAAAGTGAAAAGTGATTTTATAAGGTTTTTCTGTAAAATGTTAGTAACAAGCATTTATATAAAATTATTACCTTAATTTCTACATTATGTATTGCATGTTTTCAGCGTTCATGATTTTGGCAACTCTTAATCCTCATATTTTAATTTAAGGAACATTTGAAGTATTATAGCAATTAAAATTTTATTTCTATTGCATTGGCATATCCTAAATGGTAATAATTTTATGTTTTAAAATTGAGAAGAACTATTTATTATACAGCTGACAATCTGCAGGTGAGCCATTTGTGAGAATTATGAAGACTAGACTATCTGCTTGATTCATTTTATTCTTCAACACTTAAGCAGACTTTCATAACCAGAATCAGCTCTTACACAGAATTAAATTCCATTAATCCTTTCAGAACCATTTTATGGAATGCTTGTATGAAAAAACTACCTTGAGAGCATATGAAAACTTCACAAATGTATAAATAAACTTTTATATGCTATCAGTGCTTTTAAAAAAAAAACAATATAACTTATTCCCTGAATGCATAAAATTGAGCTCAATATAAAATTGGTCAAAAACAGAAAAATCAAAAATACCTTTCTTCTAAATGAAGAACTATGTTGTGGCTTTCACAATGCTCTGTAAAATAAATTGCTTGCTGTAATTCTCTTCTCATTCTCTTTATTTATATTCACTATTAAAGACTCTGAATGGCCATATAAACTCTTATAATTTCAATGAGATATTAATCTAAAGAAAAATGTGACTAAGTAACAGATTTTATGAGAAAAATGCTAGTAGCATCAAAAAGTGACACCCAAATCTAATATTCTATTTAAGAAACAAGCTATCAAAGTTTCAATCCTAGCTTTATTTGAAATATAGTTATATATGAAGCTTCATATAAATATGAAGTATTAGAATCACACAAAGTGACAAAGTATAAAATTTTGAGTTTATTTCTTGTTAAAGATACAATGGTATAATGAAGCTTGGTATCTTTTTCAAACAGTAGACAAATTAAATAATATAAATACCTCAGAAGTATTCCACTCTTAATGTTCAATAAGACCCTTTTGAAAGTGTTTTTAATTTTTTTTAATTATAATATAACCATGCCTGTTCTCCTTTCCTTTTCTTATCTCAACATCCCAAGCACTCTCGTTGCCTCTATCAAACTTGTTTGCCACACTCAAAGCTACAAATTTGCCCTACAATTACCACTTTACTAAAGTAATTCCTAACTTCTTTCTAAATAGTATCCTTAATCTCACTCACGTGTAGTATTCAGTGCTCATCAAATTAAGCAACAAATGAAACAGATGAAAACCATTACAGAGGCAAAATCCAATTGCATCCCTAGACTTGATTTTCTCCTGTTATGACTAGAATGACAACATTCTATTTCTCCTTTAGCTTTAATATCTTTGGATCAAATCCTTCTTTAAGAAGTAGGTTATTTGCCTTATTAACATTTATTATTATAATCATAGTTTAGTGTGACTCTGTTCCTCATTAGAGGAAGTTCGTTCTGAACTGGATTGAGATCCAAATTGCAGGCAAAAGTGACTTTGAAGTCCTATACCTCACAGGTGACATAATTATCACCTCCAGCAACATCAAGAAAGAGGGGGTAGGCCTGTAAGAGGCAGAGGCCAGAGAAGGAGTCTGCAAAATAGCATTTGTGGTCATGTGAACCGCATGGCACTAAAGATCTCCTAGGAGCTCTGACTGCCTGCTGAAGCCATGAATGAGATCTAGGCAGTAAAGAATAAGAAAGGAGAGAGCATGAAATTGAAAGTTCTGAGGGTAGGTCCATGGAAGAACTGATGGAAAGAATGGAGAGTGAATTTCATCAAAATATATTATTATCAAAAGGAAATAGTATAAACACAGAGAAAATTAACATATAATATTAAATTTTTTAAAAAGTACATATTGTCAGCTTTCCCCATTTACTTTATGTTCCCACTTTTACACCTTCACTTCTTTGAACTATTGTAATATATACTTATTTTTTGGTTTTCTGAGACAAGGTTTTCCTGTAGCTTCGGAGCCTGTCGTGGAACTACCTCTTGTAGACTAGGCTGGTCTCTAACTCACAGAGATTGTCTTCCCTCTGCCTCCCAAGTGCTGGGATTAAAAGGCCTGAGTCCCCACCACTGGGCTCTGTTCTGTTTCTTTCTTAAAAATGATTATTTAAGAATCAGCAGAGGTACCAGTTTCCTGTGGGTCAATTTGTGCATTTCCTAAAAAATAAGGACATTATTGTGGATAATTACAATATAGTTATTTATCCTTTAATTATTGTATGTATTTCAATACATCTCTAGTCAATACATTATTTAATCTCTGATCATACTGTAATTTTATTACTTGACAAAATAAAGATTCTTCTCTCCAGTGTTGAATCCATCATAGATCCTACTCCACAACAATGGTGCAATGATCACCCTTGTCATGAAGCTGGGTGCTATATGATTTTTTTTGTTGTTGTTATTTGAAACAGTGCTTCTCTGTAGCTTTGAAGCCTGTCCTGAAACTCCCTTTGTAGACCAGGCTGGCCTTCAACTCACAGAGATCCTCCTGCCTCAGCCACCCAAGTGCTGGGATTAAAGGGGTGAGCCACCNTATATATACTTTTTTAATATTAACACTTTCAAACAGAATAAATCATTTTCTAGCCTCTTTGAAAAAAAAACATTCTTCATATAATTATATTTAATTATTACTCTCTCATGATTATTTTTCTGGAGTGTCCTGTTTCATATCCTTAATAAACAATCTGATTTTACATGCCTATGATTGTCCCACTTCCCTCTCCCTCCTATCCTCCTGTTACTTCCTTATTCTCCCCAGCCTAACACCATTCACTTCTCAGAGACTTTGCGAGGCCTCCCATGGGGTGTCATCTAAGTTTATGACATCACTTGAGACAGGACCAAGGCCCTCCCCACTGTATCCAGGCTGAACAAGGTATCCCTTCATAGGGAATGGGCTTCAAAGAGCCAGTTAATGCTCTAAGGATAAATACTGGTTTCATTGATAGTAGCACCACAGACTGCTCATACCACACACCTGTCACCCATGTTCTTTTATGTATATGATTTCAATTTTTAGAGATATTTTTAGAAGACCAATTTCACTGTTGGAAATTTGAGTTTAACAACACAATTGAGTTTAACTACATATTATCACCTTCTGAAACTTGCATATTGATAGAGATAGCCAAGTATAAGCAGAATATGACCATTTCCAGAGGTCAACTTTTGAAATTTGATTCAATTCAAATGAATACATCTGATTTATACTTATAAGAGGAAATATCATGAGAATACCATGAGAAGTCAGTTTCCAGCTAAACACAGTCATCAGATGCTTTGATCTCTTCATTTTGAATTCCTAGAATACAAAATAATATGAACACAATAACTTGTATGTTTAAATTATCTAGCCTGTTCTACTCTAACTATGAAATATACAACTTATGAAGTAATATATTTACACATTAAACAACTATTTTGTATATGGAATATAGTATTTTGCATTTCAACAATCGTTGTGTGAAATTAACCTTTTCTCCAAATATACTGAATAATTTATAATCAATTTTTTCATTTTAATTGAAAATATGGCATTTCAAACAATTTACATTGTTGCATCTCTTATTAAATGATTGTCTTTCTTACACATGCTGACTTGTTTATTTCTATTTTCTATCAACACTTTTACAATTTTTTCAGTTCCTCCTTATGTAAAACATCATTTTATAATACATCTTGCATTTACTGAATATTATTTAACTATATATTTTCTAGCTTTATTTTTGTACTATACTTCACATATATTGCTTTGATTTTATGTTTCATCACACATGCTCATTATCATAATATCTATCTGAACTTAAAGAACTTTTACCTATTTCCAGATCTAAGAATAATTAGAAAGCTTTTTATTTTCCATTTAATATATTTAATTATCATCCATATTTATATAATGGGATTCAACCCACTAAGGCATTTTATTTATGTCTCCTTAGATAAATGTTTGTACTTACTTTTCTTAAATTTTAGGATTCATCTGTCTAAATCTACAAATCGCCTCACAATGATTTGATGTAGGAGGGTCTTCTGTCTATGTGTTACTTTCATTGGTTAATAAAGAAACTGCCTCGGCCTTTTGA
>LOEQ01008930.1:60845-90152 GCA_001685075.1 Bramus lutescens | reverse complement strand
TTTTTTTTTTCAGGAGAACCTTGAACAGAACACACACACAACCACATAGGACCAGTGTGATGTAAAATGTTGAATACAGTTGCATGTGGAAGACCCTTCCCTCCTACCTCTTAGCTCCCATGGGCACTGCTGTTAATTCCCATACTGATCATGAGAGTGAGACCAGCCCAGTGACAGGCTTTCTTAGCTGCATCAGATGATTTGGCTAAAAAGAAAAAATGCATTTCACAGTATGAATTAAACAGACACGTGTTTCCAGGAGCCCTGGGAACCACAGATGAGACTCTCACATTCTTGCTGGGTGTGACAGCAGTGAGGAAGAGTTTCAAGCACCTGACATCAAAACTCCCTTGTCCTGGCATCCTGGCAGAGAAAGAGGACACTTTTTAAAAACTCTACTGTGATGCTAATAAATATTGGTACATAACAATGGTTCTGTTTCCGCAGTAAACAGCTGGACTGGTAGGGAATGTCTCAATTAGGCAGAGCACAATATTCTCATTTTCAAACTGACCTACTCTAAGAGGGAAGAAGCAGGTCTAATTCAGAAGGAAAATGGAGATTTGGTTGCAGGGAAATTGGCCAGAAGGCAGGCTGAAGCCATGTTTACCTTAAGCTCATGCATGTCCCCTTTGATGGCATAATGTCTGCCTGTGCCTCATTTTCCACCTGGAGAGTGCAGGGGTGGCAGATGCCTGCTTTCCCTCAGGACTGCTTTCTGCATGAGTTAATACATGTGGGATGGTCAACAGGGGAGCAGCAAGCTTGTCAGGTGTTGGAAGTTAAGCTGGCCTTGATGAATGCATTCCCTATGATCCCAGCACTCAGGAGAGAGGCAGAAGGCATAGGATCAATTGTCACATGGTCACAGGCTTGAGGCCAGCCTGAGCCACACAGTGAGACTATCTAGAAATATGTTGGGGACCAAAACAAAGATATGGAGTTAGTGGTCCAGCTACAGTTGAAAATCGCAAAAAGCATGCTAAGTTAAAATCTCATTCTCACTGTATGGGGTTCCCTTCATGTTGTTCAAAAACTACTGTTTCTGGTAGTTACCTAAGTCTTGACTTTCATCATCAGTTATATTGTTTTTACTTCTCCTATCTTAAACTTAGGGATTTGGGTTCATTTCATGTGTCTTCTTTGTAGCTGATTGGTCACTTGGGAAATTATCACATTAAAGCCTTGTTTTATGGAGCAGAAGTAACAAATACTGGATTTAGGGTCCTTCAGAAATGCTTCCTTCTGGCATGAAGCTGCCTTTGGTGCATTAACGTGAGATGGAGGAGGTACATGGATATCAATATACATTGTCTGAATGTATGGAACTTCCAAAGAATAAAAATATACTATTAATAAAAATGAATGTGACAGGGGAGAGAGTGGTGAGCAGATTAATCAAAACTAGGAGTTTATTAAAAGCCTTAAGGAAAGCCAATGGATAGTAAGCTAACTTCAAAATAGGACTTGGAAAAAAGGGAGCTATCCTGCCTGGGTGGATAGTGTCCTTCCTAGAAGACATGAGTTGTGAAGTTAAAACCACAGCATAAGGCATGGGATGCCTCCTTTATGAACTATTGTCATGGTGGCCTCTCTCCAAAACAGTTCAGGATATTGGCACTGCCCTTGGTTAACCACCACAGCTCCTTGGTAAACCTCTATTGATGAAGACACTTCACACTTTGACTGAAGGACATAGAGACATCAATCTCAAACTGACTGAGAAGTTCCTCCTGGATAGCTTTTCTAGACCTGGAAGATGCTAGCCAGGGTGCTTGGACAGAAACGCCATGGTGGATCCTACATGATGCAGCATTGCTCGACAAGTCAAGAAGTACCCAGTGGGGCAAGGGTGGTGTGAGTGTCGTGGGGTTAGGTCTGTATTTCTGCTTCAAAAGCCAAAGCTGAGGTCCCAGGGTAAAACCTGCCGCTGTTATTTTGCTAAATGATCATACTGTCAACAACAACCTTCTAATATTTAGAACTTTGTTAGTTGTAAAAATACTAATCTACGAGTAGAGGATTAGACCCTTTAATCTCATTTCCTGTCCTCCTGGCAGCCGCGAGAGGAGAACAGGAGAATGAACTGATTTTGTCTCCCTGATAGGTTTTCATGAAACCTCAAGAAAAAAAAAGACTAGCAAAAGGATGTCATTTTGAGAACATCTGGCTAGTGAACACATCCACATGCTGAGAGGATGATGTAACCCAAGCCAACTGAGGAGGCATCACTCCTGGACTTGGGACATTTCTGAGCCTCACCCAAATGTACTTCATAACCTAGTCTTTTATCTTGAAGCTTTATTTTATGTCAAGATGGTGAACATAGTTGTTTCCCTGTGTTCTGTGAGCGTTGGAGCAAATTAACTATGCCTGAAGGGAGGGTCTTGGGATCTTCTGATTTGTAGGAGCACTGTCAGAAGTCCTGAGTAACCTGGAGCCTCGCTGTGTGGAGCTGGCACCTGAGGAGACAGCAATCTTCTGTGAAGGAACTGTCACAAGTAAGGTCTGAGTAACTGCATGTAGGCAGTGTTTGCACTGACATGGGTTAAATGGCAGCTTGTTGGTGTCTACAGTGGATTGGACAGCTGGCTGTGGAAGAAAGTCTTGCACAATTTTGTTAGATGCAAAGTGATGAGCAGGGCTCTGTCAGAAGAGTACCTTGCTTCATCCCTCATAACCTGGAAGTCAGTGCCTGACGCTAACCCACCCTTAACCAATCTACCCTTAGAGGAGTGACAGACACTTTGGAATCTGAAAATCTCTAAAACATTTATGGGAACAACAGAAAACAATGTTATGCAGATATTAATAAGATAAGATTTTTTTTCTGCTTCAAAACATGTCTACTGCTCACATACGACGACTCCATGGACCACAAAATATTTAGGGGCTGTGCCATTCTCACATCTTGACGTTCTCTGATCATGTGATCATTCGCAGTCTGCTTAAACAGTGTACCACGAGGTTAAGGATCCGCACAAAGGAACAAAGTGTTGAAGAACAAGCTATTTCGAGCAGAACACATATTTGGGTAAACTGGACTGCAGTTTCAGAATGTGGCAAAATGATGAATTTGACGTTCAGAAACGATTAGTCAGTATAAGAGATATCAAAAAGAACAAACACTCTTGTTTGCAATTATGTTTGAAATTTATTACTTGAACAACAATTTCAGCACTTTTTTCTCATGCCATTCAAAATTTCATCTTGAACAACACTAATTTAAATAATAACTTAAAGCATAACAATTCAAATTAATGCTGAAGATTTTATCTATTTGAAATATGTATTTTGATTTTTCTTTTAAATAGGGTATCATGCAGCCCAGGCCAGCCTTGAGCCTGCTATGTAGTTGAGGCTGCCTTTACTTCTGATTTTCCTGCCTCTGTCTCCCAAGTACTAGCATGACAGGTGTGCATATTTTCAAATAACTACTTTATTACATCTGGCAGGCACACTGTTAAATGCTCAGTTGAAATTATTTCACAATTATTTTTAATCAAAAAAGCCTGCGTATTTCTGCTGGACAGTTTATCTTTGAAGCACAGTGTAAAGCCATTTACCTATTATTTCAAGCAATTAAAGAGAGGGAATTTATAAATATAGCTGGGAAGGATTAAAGTGCAGATTAATATTTTGAATTGTAATGCCAAAATCAGTTTTAGGAACATGCGAAGGGAAATGTCACTTACTTTTCAGAGCCAGGGTTTTATCAATGAGATGGATAGAGAAAATAGAAAGATAAAGGGCAGAACTGATTTTCCCCTAGATTAAACAAAAGATTTTATCTAAAAAAAAGTTCAAATTTATAGAAAACCAAGTGAAGAAAAAATTGAAGACTATGAAAATTGCATTGGGCTGGAAAGTATCACAAATCAAAGTAACAATATTTCAAGTCTTTAATGTTTTATAATGACAGTATCCAATTTTGTAACATAGAGGAAAAAATTATTATAAAATTGTTTGAAGGAATTATTGTTCAGTGCCATGAATTACTTCAAATTGTTGACAGAAAGGGAATTAGGAATTAATTAAATATTTCTAAAATTTTCCAATACATTGAATTATTCATGTTCTAATTACACAAGTTTAAACAGGAATTTACACCAAAAAATAAATAAAATCTATTAAAATTTACATTAAGTCATTATTGTATAGATTTCAACAAGGGCATGAAGAGTTTGAAATGAAGTAAAAATTAGTCTGGGGGTGGTGTGGGAAGTCCTTCTGTATATGTGTTGCTTTTATTGGTTAATGAATAAAGCTGCTTTGGCCTACGGCAGGGCTAAATAAAACTAGGAGGGAAAACTAAACTAAATGCTGGGAGAAAGAAGGCAGAGTCAGGGAGACGCCCTGGAGATGTCATGTCCAGCATCATCTAAAACTCCATGATAACCAAATAGGTTACACTTTTCAAGTTGACAAAATTTCCAGGAGTTGCAGTAATGATGTCTACACCTTTTAAAACATCTTGTATTTGACTATCTCTATCCCTACCACCATGTACACAAACATTTTTAAGATCACTATATGAATACTTAGAACAGTCAGCTTCTACTTAAAGGACTAATCCCTGGGTAGGTGTAAGGACTAACATGCCTGGTCCATTTCTGTGCTCTCTAGCTAGTGGTGGAGAGTCTAGACGGATAAATCCAGGCATTAAATAGAACAGTGTCTTCCCTGTTCCTGTTTGTGCTACTTCAATAAGATCTATTTCTTGTAGAAAGATTGGCCTTGCCTGTGACTGAATTGGTATAGGTTTTCGGAACGGCTTTTTAAATGTTTTCCATTACTTCTTGGTAACTTTGAAAAACATCTTCAAATTTACATTTAGGGTTGGGGATAGGACGTTTCTCTCCATCTTTCAAGTCATCACATGTTATATTAAAATTTTCTTTCCTGTCCAATTTTTCTTTTCCCATTTCAAAGCATCTTCTCGAATTTGATCCCAATCTATCAATGGCTGATGTTCTGTTACACTGTCACTTGTGCTGGTAACTGTTGGAATGCAATAATATCAACTCTGTGTCCTGGAATGTAATTTTCTTGTTTTTTTAACATTATCATTCACTGTTTTTGCTTTTATTTGCATGGCTTTATTGCCAAAAAAATTAATTTCTGCCTCAGGATTTCCTTTTATTACCTGTATTCTAGTGTTTGTTGTGTTTTGGATTTCTCTAATTTTTGACCCACCACGGCCTATCACTGTGCCCACCACATCATTCTTTACCGCGAAGCAGAGCATCGGCCTGTGTCACCTTGGGCTCTCTCCAGCTGCCGCCTGCCCCCCGCTGCTATCGACCTATGGACCAGGCCTCTCAGGTTTGTCTCCTCTGTGGTCATCAGCACTCTCCACCGGACCCCGCTGAGCTTCGCCAGGGAGGAACACCAGAGGAGGAAGCCTTGGCTCCTAGCAGCTTGATTTTTAACATGCATTTGGAAATTATTAGGGGGAAAATGGTATGTTCATGTGGGGTGTTCTAGTGTGTGGTTTTGTAGGTGCTTACCCATGTAAATACAGAGCTCTCTGCTGAAGTATCCCCACCATGTGTTACACGATAGTGAGATTCGGAACTTAGGTCAGATTACTGAAATCACAATGAATTACCATTCAAGCAGAGGCACCTATCTTCTAGAACTCTGGGCAGAGTGCTGCTTTTGATTTCCTGAGGTGCACGGGTACACTAATGTCCTCTGTTTTTATTTCTATTCCATATTCGGGTCATTTAAAAGTTACATAGTTTTGAAGGAAATTCTTAATGATAACTATTCTTTCCTAAATCAATACAACAAACGCTGCTTCAAAGTGTGGCAATGTGCCCAGGTTAAATGTTATCACTGATCTGTCTTATACAGAAACTGTTATTACAGAATGGCAAGTGAGCAGAAAGATTAAAAAGATGAGCATTTGCTCTGCTCTTCGCTGGCTATGAAGTACTTCAAAGTTAGCATTGCTTCCTGATTTTGCCAGGTTGTAACCAGATAGGATCTCATTATGCATCCTTGATTAGCCTAGAATTTATTATGTAGACCAGGCTGGCCTCAAAGTAGCACAGATTTATCTACCTGCCTCTGCCTTCCAAGTGCTGGGATTGCAGGCATGGCAAAACCTTGTGGTTTTACATACACAAGTACACAAGATTTTGTTTTGACTAATGGCATTTAATAAGAATTATAAAATACATCCAGGCAGTGGTAGCATAAGCCTTTAATCCCAGCACTTGGGAAGCAGAAGCAGGTGGATCTCTGTGAGTTTAAAGCCAGCCTGGTCTACGGAGCAAGTTCCAGACAGGCTCCAAAGTTACACAGAGAAACTCTGTCAGAGAGAGAGAGACAGAGACAGAGAGAGAGAAAGGCAGAGACAGAGACACAGAGAGACACAGACAGAGAATTATAAAATGCAACTTTGTTTTAGAGCCCATAAGAACTAAAAACAATGATGAAAGTAACATTGTTTTTTTTTATGGGAAGAAATCAGAACAGAAAAAGCAAACAAAGAACTCTCCTACCTCCTACCCATATCACAATATACCTTTGATTAAGAATAGTCATCATTAATCAATCAGC
This sequence comes from Bramus lutescens, assembly GCA_001685075.1. NCBI lineage: Eukaryota > Metazoa > Chordata > Mammalia > Rodentia > Cricetidae > Bramus > Bramus lutescens. The sequence goes on along the minus strand of LOEQ01008930.1, from coordinate 83,582 downwards.
TAAAATTATTATTTTTAATTGGTTGGTTAGTAGTCAGTACTGGATTTATCTTTTCTCCTTTAAATGTATTTCATTCATGAGTCATATTTTACTAGAAAATGTAATGCTCAAAGTGTTTATCATGTTACAGAAGAAATACACGAAAGAATACTTTTCACAGTAAAGATCTGAGTTTGTGATGCTCATAAGTAAATTTTGACATACAAATGATATGCAAATCCTTTAATAACAACAAAACAAAGCTCTGGATTTATAATTTAGTCTTGGCTATTTAACAAGGGTATTTTTTATTATTTTTATTAAACATGTTTAATAAACTCAAATTCCTTCCCGTGTTTATATTTCATTTAAAAATACTTATTTAATGTGTTGTAGGACTAGCTGTGTAAATATGAGATCTATCTGGTAGTCCTTCAACATGCTCCATTTGGTATTATTTCAAACATAGGAATCAAAAAGTATGGATTCTGTAGGGTTTAGCTAACAGTGAGCAATTGAGGGGGGTTACTAGGAAGGGAAAGCTATACCCCCATCTGTGAACCCTGGCACTGTTTCCCTGGAAATGGCCGGGCAATGAAAGTAAAAACTGCACAAGCATGACCAACATCATCATGCACTTCTTTCCGTCCATTAGGAAGAATCACACTGCCGCTCTGCCACGAGGGTGGACTTCAGAGCAAATCTTTGTGATCCCTCAGGAAAGCTGTCAGTCTATCTGCCTTGAGTGGAGTCAGGGGCTCAACAAGCTCGGCTTTGAAACAAATCTTTAGATGAATTATTTTTAAAAACGACATTAGGAATTTAAATGATTCCTAGTGTAATACCATGCAATGATAAGGAATAAACTCCGTATAAGTGAATTAAAACAGCCAAGCCTCACTGTAATTACTTATCAAGTGCACATGCATAGTCAAGGCATGGTTCTCATGTTTAATTCTAGTCAGAATTTCAGCTTGCATGGGAGGGACCATATATGGCATAAGGGAGGATGCAGTTTTTACGGAAGCAGAGAACATTAGATTAAAAGGGGGTGTGGTAGGTGCTGTCCACAGCCACTGCCTTTTCACAGCTCCATGCGTCCCAGCACCCATGGGAGGAAAGCTGATGGGCACTACAGATGAAGGGGGCGTTTCACATTCTTGACAGACAGCTTCAGTAGAAATTCCCAAAGAACTTCCCAGCATATGTTTATTGAAGGGCATCAATGTGTGTTGGTCCTTTTTGACAATGGTCCTTCTCGACACACTAGAGGAGAAATGCTTAAAGAAAGTCAGCATTCATCTTCTGACCTCCTGGGTTTGCCTTTGAGTGGACCAGAGCAAGACTTTCTAAGAGAAAAATAGTCCCCCAAGTCTTAGACATATAGACCTTGAGTTAAACTTGCATGCTGGCCTTACAACTTTAAATCCACACTCAGGAGGCAGAGACAGGTGAGTTCGAGGCCAGCCTGGTGTGCATAGTGAGTTCTAGGACAGCCAGGGCTACATAGTGAGAACCTGTCTCAAAAGCAAACAAACAAAGCTAAGCTTGATCACAGGCAGGTCTTAAAGGATAAGACAAGAATTCACCTCAGATCCAGAAATCTGCAACTGACAGGAAGAGAAAGAGAAGAAGCAGCCGCAGATTGGCAAGGATGTCAGATTTCTGCATTGGGGACTGAACTTGAAGAAGACAATGTTGTCCACAGATAATCTAGACAAGGCAGTAGTCCATGAACACAGTGGCTAGGGTTCGTCAAGTTGTATAGACTGCAATGTCTCAGACTCTATACTCTGACTAGCGCCAGCAGGGGGAGGTCACAGCAGGTAGTGAAAGCCACAGTTCTCTTCAAAGGACAAAGTGACCCTATGGAAGAGGCCAGGCAGGGAAACCAGTTCATGCAGGAGAAATCTGTTGAGCTAGCAAATATTAGAAAGTAGCATGTCAGCAGTCAAAATGCTCTGCAATGCTGGAGCAGAGAGCTGATGAGTTCACAAGCCATACATAGATGTCTACGGGAGATGACACCGTTGCATTTGTGACCGGGATTGGCAATTGCCATGACGTGAAGAAGTGCCAGAAGAATGGCCAGGAGGCTCCAATTCCCACTGACATCATGCACATAGAAAATTTCTTCCCTCCTCGTTGCTCTCTCATTAGTGTGAATAAGGTGGACGATGAGGCCTTGATAAGAACTGAGTGAGGTGAACAGTGCCCTATTAAACTAAAGAGATAACTAGACCTTAACTATCAAGTTTACTTCCCAGACTATTTCCATCTGCTTCCTCCTCAACCCCTATGCCATTCTCAGATGGTTCATGAGACCCTGAACAGGTATTTAATCTCTTTATTCCTCTTCTACACTGCCACGCTACTGGATGGGGCTTCTGAAGTAGCAGCTACTCACTGGACATGCTTGTTCTCTATTTAATGTTTTTATTCCTGTTCTATACTGCTGCACTACTGAGTAGGGGCATCTGAAGAAGTAGCTACTCACTGGACATGTTTGTTCTGTATTTGCCTGCAGCCCAGTGTCCCTATTCTCATTGGCTGAGTTTGGAGCTATTTTGGCTTTCTGTCAGTTCCTAGACTGGTACTTTGAGGTTGCAGGTATTCGAAATGGTGGGGATGTTGGAGAAGGGGTACAGCTTGTTAGGGTACTCATTTGGATACTAGCAGTTAGTAAAAACTTAAGTTCCTTAGTTTTTATCTTCTTTCTTGATGAGGAATTTCAGTTTCAACACAGAAGCCAAACAATAAGGCATCTGGTCTCCTGTCCAGAAGTTTATCTGGTGTGTTCATCTACTTTCGTCATCCTGTCAGTTCCTCTCTGTTACGTCTTATAAAGCCTTCTGGAAAATTAAAGAGGTCATAATCACCCTAGCTCTTCATGTTTATGACCCATCTTTTCACAGAATATTGCAACTCCCTTCAAAACATGCTCCCTGCCTCCAGGATGAGCCCTGCCCGCCATCTTTATTGCAGAAGGGAATTCTCTAGTACATTCCCACAGAGGATGCTGTGTTCTTGCTCACACGGAATCATGTCTTTTTAGGATAATACGGTAGACAAAGGTCACAGATGTTTGGGACTTAGATTTCATCCTGAGTGTCATCCTCAGCTTCGGTTCCATGCTCTCTGTCAGCATCATATTTGCATGCCTTTCCCTTTCCCTTGTGCCTCTACTGTTAACAAGTTTGGAGTAGCCTTCCTTTCTTCTTGTCTGCATGCTAAGCTCAACCATTTCACACACAATGTTTTACAGGATATCTCGGCCTACTGGGAGTTAGCTAGTCTAAGAGTTTCCTGTGTGTTTTCTACCCTCTCGTTCACAGTGATACCCAGCTGTCAAATCATCTGTCTTTCCTCTCTATCCATCTGTACCTCAGGGAAGAGGTCACTGCCAGAATCCAGCAGGGCGACTGCCCTACTATCTGGAGTTCCTCACTGCTTGCAGCTGAGAATAGATGATGACCAGCACAAAACTTTTCAAGGTCACCATCATTGTCACAATCACCAGCAACACCATTTTGGTTTTTCCTGTACTGACACAGATAACAGAACTGGTGGTGATGCACTGATAGAAAGTCTTTAGAAAGCTGGCAGTTTCAGAGAAAAGTGGTGCTTTGATTAACTTTGGGAGATGAAGTAGATAATTTTCTTCTAGCCATTTTCTTCTCTCTTTTAAGTAGGATGTTAAGATCTTAGAAAACTCAATTAGTTGATATATAGATGGACTGGTGACTTTCCTCCTAAACTATGTAGCCTCAAATTAGAACAGTGAGAGACTCCTTAAGCAAGCCCTGAGCATATTTAGCTTTGTGTTAGGATAATGGCTGGCAGTTCTTCGAACAGCTCTCACACAGTTATCACGGCATATCATCTTTTGGGGTTTGCATCATCCTGCCATGAACGTTGTTCAATAACCAAGGGGACAATATTTACTCTCAAGTCAGGGAATTTCCGAACTGACCTGGGAAGTCACACCCCTCCTTCTAAGCCCTTGCCTGTTCCCTCTGTCTGTTTCAAAGCATCGATTTAGAAAAATAAAAATGAAAATTTCTATTCTTTAGACATACTTTAAAAATAGAGGCCTGACAACTCTGATTTTTTCCTGGGAATATGAGCACCCCAGAAGAGTTATAATATACATATTTGTGTCAAAAGGTGATGCAATATTGATGAAAGTGATGAATATGGAAGGCAACCCGTGGAACTTTTCTGCTGATTACCATCTGAAATTCTGGAGGGGTTTCTGCCCCACAGAGGAGGAGCGGAGTGCACCTTTGACAGCTATGGTGTACGTTGGTGTTAATTCACACACACTTTCCTCTCTGTCTCCCTTATAAGTCACAGAAGTCTAGGAGAAAGAAAAGCTAACACTCTCTAATGTTCACTGACCTCAAATCTCTAACTACCAGCCCAGCTCAGGAATGCTGATAGAAGTTCACTGGTTGTTTTCCTACTTTAAAAAGCTTAAATTTGTGCTTATCAAATTAAGTCCATACTTTGAAAAACTTCAGTCACACTGAGTGTGTTTTTGCATAGCTCAGCAGCTCTAACTGGGATGTATTTGAGTAAGACTTTAAGAAAAGAAACAGAACAGTTGTTTAGTAATAGAAACAGAGTTTGGTGAACAGACACTTCAAAAACCAAATTAGGGCAAGGAAGATAGCAAAAGTTACCTTCAATGACAATATACTTTAAACTTCTGCTGGTTAAAATAACTAATAATAAAAATTCAAAGAAAAATAGCCATCATAGACAAAGATATGCTAAGCTTCATATGTACTCAGCAAGAGAAACATCATATTCAAATGGGTCTTATTTAAAATAGTGTTTGAAAAGTTGGCAACAGTTGGGGTTGATGAGTAATTTCAAAAGGCAATTAAAAAGTAAGCTACAATGTATTCCTGAAAACTATTTAAAATGCTGCTTATATATTTTACTTACATCTTTCTAAACATGGGCCATGCTGCCAATGTCGCACCAGAGAGTTGATAGCCTGGTTCAGCTTCCCGGAAGGGCTGCAGAGTGGGCCTCCATGGCTGCCCTCTCCACATTTCTCCGAAAGTGTACTGTCAGTTGAAAGCTTTCACCCAGCTTAAAAATAATGCACTCCCCATTTTGCCAAGAGTCGTAAGAAGGCAAACAAACCTGTGTTTAACAATAAGGTCAGCGTGACACAAGGCAACCAGAGCCAGTAAATTGAAAATGAGGCTGACATTCTGGGACCCATCCAGCAATCCTGCAAAGGTTTTCCAGACTCCCCAGCTGCGTGGAGCTTGGATGAGCCTGGGTGCAGCCTCCAGCCCTGGCCAGAGCTCTGCTTTGGAATGCTGTCCACAAAGGAGGAGTGGTCCTGTTTTCCTCCCTTTGCAGCAGCCGGGCTGTTACTGCTATTTAACTCCTCATCAATGCCCCATAAATGCTTAAATTCTCCCAGGGAAGGGAAGGATAAATAATGAAAGGAAACCACTCTTTGTTTTTTATTTTAAAAATTGAGACAAAATCTAACTGTGTGGCCAGGCTGGTCTAGATTGTGCAATCCTGCCTCAGCCTACACATTCCTGGGGTTCCAGGAAGGGATCAAAACACATAGCATTTACTGTTAGTTTTGAAGACCTAACATTGGAGACGGGTGGTCCAGGAACCTGGTAATCTGCAGGACTTTCCCCCTGAGTTTAACCTGAATCTGATGGCTTAGGTCTTGCTTACCTTGGGTTCACATCATGATAATTTATATTGGACTGTGTATTTCATTCTGTGGGTGGACAATTAGCTCTTCTATGGCTCTCTACTCATTTTGACTGCAAAGGCCAGGGTGTGTGAAACAATGTTATGCTAAAGAAGTGGCGGGCTGAAGGTAGAGGCAGACATTGTGCTTGGTGCCCAGCCTCAAATAAAGACAGCAGCAACATCACAGAGCCCTGGTGATCTTCGGCTAATGAAAATTATGCTGTGATCTAGTCTAGTGCATGCAAACAACTTGAGAGTTTATATGTTTTTCTAGAGTATTTGTCTTTGAATTACTTTAGGAATAAAAAAGGTGAAGATGTTTCCTACATTTGAGAGGTGGATCATAAGACAGAGAAAGCTATGCCTTCCCTGGAGTCTACCCCCGTCCAGCTGAATGAAAGAGTAAAAAAATAAAAGAACCCACAGTATCTTTAATTGTGAAAACATATTTTCAAGTCTTGAGTGCTTCTTATGTATTAGGCTATGGAGTTTTGAAGATATTTAAAGGATTCATATTCCATCCTGCTATCTGATTGATAAGGGCAAACAGAAATGATGCAAATTGTCTATATATTCATAGCAAGAACTGAAGGTGTAGTAGTTATCAAAGGAATTAAAGCCATCATATCAAGCAGGCAGGGAGATCCTTAGCATTATCAAATAACAATGCTGTTTGGGGAGTTGATTTTATCATGAGTTTTAGAGCCCATTGTCAAATATTATAGATGGTATTCAACCCATGACAAGATTATAGAACACAAGTTTGTAGCAGAGCTGTGTTCAAATTAATATGTCTGGATTTTACAGAGTTATTGAGAAATGTAAAAATTAAGTACTATTACTATTAGATGTTAGAAGCAAAGAGTGATGTGCTCTTTAGATTTCTTATGAAACAGGTTCTTAAACTCAAAAGACTATATTTTTCAGAAAAAATACATTTCAAATTAAGTGAAATATTTCATAGTAAACAGTGGGAGAAGGAAAACAATTAGAATTTCCAGACCTGATTTTGCTATCTCATAGAACTGATTGGTTTGACAAAATTACCACCAAAACTCTGGCATGCTGAAGGTGGAATTATAGCAATTGGCATTTCTGAACGTGTGTGTGTGTGTGTGTGTGTGTATGCAGATATATACCCTGTGCCTATTAATTGCAAAGGAGCTGGGTAAGGCTTACTGATGTAGCACTAGCTTACACTCATGTAGCCAGCAAATGACCAAGAGGGCATAGTTCTAGGTTAGCCCTTTATATACATCATTAAGTTCATCACTATAGTTGGAAATAAGTTAGAAGCTACAAGCTGATGCACCATGGCTATGCAAAAAATATTTTATTTCATACCTGTACAGGAGTAAAAGTTAAGGTTCAGTGTCAAAAAATACATTGAAAAAGTACAGCCTAACTGAGGTGCCATGTTTTTAAACACTGGAAACAAAATAGTTGCACAAAATAGTTGATACTATCCACAATCATCTTTTGAGACACAAATAGTTTTTCTAACTTTTGTAAAGGAAATCTGTCATTAAGTACAAAATCTGCTTCAGTAACATTCAAGTATTTCATGATATAGAGCCTGTGTTCTTCTGCTGTAATTTCCTCTAGAGCAGCCCACAGAACATGACCCAGAGGATGGAGATAAAGGTTATGATGACTAGATAGGAATGGAGTCATCATAGCTGAAATGGTAGAGAAAAGACTCGGCGATGAGGTAACTTCCACTTGGTCATGTCATGTTCTTCTGGGAATGTTTTTCTTTCTAAGCTTAGCCTTAAATAGTAAATCCTGGTGTTTAGACATCTAAACTATGATGGGGATCAAGATCAAGAATATCAAATATTTTTAGGCAGTTGCAAAACAAGGGCCATAATAAAACCCCCTCCTGAAGACAACAGGGCTTAGCTGAAATAAATTATGAAATTCTCAAGCTTGAATTGAGGCTGTGCTGTCGACAATGGGAACTATTAGACCATCAGTGCTTTAATACAAAAAGGACTTGATAAGGACTGCATCCAGGGTTCGGGGGCCGTTACTTGAGTAGAAAAACTCATGACATTGGTCTTGGCTACATTCATTCACTAATATCTCACAGTTCATACACTGGCCACAGAAGAAAATTTTACCTAAGTATTCCATATGGCAGATCTTAAAAATATTTTTATTGTGATTATATTTGTGGAAAACGGTATTGAAGGCTTTTCAAATAAAGCAATGCATATGCCAATTTAAAGCAAATGAATTGCTGAGAGTAGCTTAGATTATATAATTATTAATTAAAAAATACTATCCTTTTCTAGAATTTATCCCATTCAAATTGTACATAAATAATGTCTTGCCCATATCAAATGTGAAGAATGAAACTCCTATATCCCATAAGTATCTGATGGCCTTCTATTTAGTATCACTAGATTTACATTACTCCTGGGATGTCCCTTTCTTGAGTTACACATAATTTTCCTTTAGCCCCAGATTCTATTAAATCTTGTTAACATATTTTCCTATGCAAATAGTAGGTACTCAAAAATATTTGTTGAATAAAATCAGAAATAAGGCGATAATTTTACATTGAGATTTGCAATATAAAACAATGGAAGAGTACTTAACTATTTGTAGAATCTTTTATAGGGAAGGAAATAATATTCCATTCATTCTGTTTTAAAGTTTAGAACAGGAAACAGATTATTGTTCTGAATCCATATAAAATATGTTCCCATGTTGTTGTTAAGAAAAGGCAAGCTATCACAGGATAGGGAAAACACAGATTAGAAATAAAGAGAAACAAAGCTGCAGGTAAAGTGAGTGAGAAAGTCATGGAAAGTCTCTTAATGTGATTGGGGGAGTCACAGCAAGGGAACAAATGTAACAGTCCACTCTCTGCCAAGAAACGTACGGTCTTTCCTCATCACAGCCCATAGACCTATGGCCCATCTGAGTGGTGCAGCTGGGTATTACTGTAACTCAGACAACCACAGGGAAACATAAGAGCAATCAAATCACTGTGCAGCTGACTGAGGAAGACTCTACAGAGGTAATACAGGTCTTGAAGGTTGACACGCACCTGGATCAAGAGTGAGAGTGGAGAAATTCTGCCCAACAAAGGAACGTAACAGCAGCATATAGTAAGCTGACAAATTAAAGTGCAACTTTTAAGAATGTAGACCAAGATTCAAAAGAATAAAAAATAAAAGTGTGTGTGTGCTTTCAAAGACCACTTGGAAATTCTGATGTGTAGACAATGGCTGAGCAGAAGTCCCTGAACAGGCTTCAGTGAGGAAATAGCAGAATCAGATCCTTTGGCCTGACAAGTGAAGTGAGACTGTGCATACATGTGTGAGGTTATGAAGAACTAGTCAAGAGTGTAGTGTACCTAAGACACATTGCAGAAGAAGCCATGCAGAATAGTGAGGAAGAGCAGTCTCTTACTAATGCTGATGGCTGGAGTACCTGGGTAAAGCTTTGGCTGGCTGCTCTGACCAAGGTACTGTGCAGCTGGTAAGCCAGTGTGATTTCCTCATGCGCAAAATGAACAAAGTCAGGAGTCCTGATTGATCTTTATTTTAATCTCTCTTCTAAATGTACTAAAGAACTTATTGTTTATGGATACGCCATAGTCAGTTATTTTTTCTTAATTTAGAGAAATTATTGTATATATACATATATGTATATATAAAATATATATAATATATAATATGACTCTAACTGATATTAATGATTTAATCAAAGCAAACAGTAACTGACTTTTATTGAATTCACCACTGATGTGAACTTGGCATGTATACATGTGTGAGCTTTTTTTAAACTAGCAGATTCCCAGTAATTAATTTCAGTAAAGAACTATTGTCTGTCTTTCAAATGAATATTTTAAGTACAAATGACAAAGTGAATTATGTGTTTTATCATCACTGAACCTGGTTGTATTATTTCAAGCAAGTATCTAGGATTTCCTGAAGCAACTCACTCAGAATTGGGACATAGGCACTCAAAACTTTTCCATCTGAGATTGGTCTATTTCTAAAGCATCTCTTTCAGATTCAGAGAGAGGCACTAAAAACATTCCCACCTGAGATTCACTTCCGACATTTCCCTAAAAAAGGACACTATTCCCAAGAAAGCAGATGTAAGTACCCCTTCCCTCAGACCTCCCTCCTCCCTTACTCACGTTTTCTCTCCTTGCCTTCCAGGCCTGTTTGATAATATGCTAATAAGAAGAGGTGGGCAAATGAAGCTTTGAAGGAAAGACGCCCTGCCCTCGTGTTGGCAAGGACACAGACCTACCAAAGGCAACTGACTCTGCAAGGTCGGCCAACACTGCGGATTCCAGTGAGAGAAGAGAGCTCCCGATTTCTGACCTTCCTAGGGCCATATTAGAAGGTGTCTTCTCCTTCAACAGTGTCACAGCAGCTGGCTAAGCGTTACTTCTGTCATAAACCACAGTTTGCCCAGTTTCACAAACATGAACCAGCTCCAGCTCCTTTTCTGTTTTCCTGTTTCATTTTGTTTTTTTTTCTTTTTCCTTTTTTTGCATTAAAATTCTTTGAAAATTTGTTTCAGGTTATGAATTTTCTCACAGAAAGGTTACATCCTTGACTGCCATTTTAAAGGTTCGGTTTTGGGAGACCACCAACTATCCAGAAGTGGCACATATGATTTATTGTTAAGGATGGGGGTGCTTTCTTTTCTGTGGGAGATTTGTTAATTGTTAGGTGTAAAAGTTACAAATTCTCACCTGAAAAGTATGAAATAATACAGATGAGATATAGCTATATATACAATAAATTTTAGTCCTTTTTTAACTAAATAAACTATCAACGAAAATATGGGTATGTAAAACACTTTAAAAACTCTACTTAGGCATTACAGAGGAAAATTAGAATCTCCCAGGGTTTCTCATAAATCTACACAGGATTATATGTATACATGTACGGCTTTCAGAAGGACATTATAGACACAAGACATGACCCATCCTACCAAGACAAAACAGACATACCACAAGATTCAATTTTTGTAAAGCAAACAAGACAAAGACATCACTTTTTATGAAAGAGGAGAGGCTTCACCATGCCCGCCAGGATCTTGGGCAGCTGTGCAGCAATAACTTCAGACATCATTTCCGGAAATTCCACAGCCAGTGCCCGAGACTGGATAAATGTATTCAGGCAGTACAGGTGGAGCTGCTTCACAAGCTGTTGGTTTAGTAAATGGGGAGATATTGTGAGAAAAGCAATAAACTCAGACACTGCTGAAACCCGATAACATTTTTTTTTCATACTGGAGAAACCTGTCCAGTAGTTCATTCTTACCAACATGCAGAAAACTCTCCGCTCTCTAGGATGACTTAGGAAATGGTTTATATTCCCGATGGAGTGTGCTGATCATAATTTAGAGATTTATTTTTGTCTTATGTGTGTGAGTAACTCATTTGTGTGTGCCCTACCTGCATGCAGTGCCATGGTAGCCAGCAGATGGCATCAGGTCCACTGGAACTGGTGTTACAGGGGGTTATGAGCTTCCATGGGAGTGCTGAGAACTGAACCCAGGTCTTCTATAAAGAGCAAGGGATCTTAACTGGTAACTCATCTCTCCAGCTCCAAATGTGTAATGTTTTAAAGTAATGAAAATTAGCTACATTCCAATATTCTAAAGTGAACATTTCGATTTAATTTTCAACACTTTTTCTTTTTATGCATGTTTGTAGACATACACATAGTATTGCAAATACATAAAGGCATACATTTTCAAAATGCAATAAAATATGATATATATGTCAAGTTTTATTAATCTAGCTCCAGTGTTAAACATTTCTGGGCTGCTTATCACAGTAGAGTATAGGAACAGTAACCCAGAAGGAATGTAAATAATTTAATTTATGATTTCTTTATGCCTTTGAATAGAATCTTGGAAAGTATGAAGCTCTTCCCTGATTGCCATCAGAAAAAGTATTTACAAATAAACTCAGAATGGCATAAGAGTTTTACTTTCTGTACTAATGTTTTGAAGCAAAAACATACTTTATAACTTATTCTAAAAAATATGATAATTTGTCTTGTCCATTAAATTATCCCCAAATTATATGCACACTAGTAAAAAGGATATTTGAGAGGTTAACATTGAGTACAATGGCATGATATTTATAGTCTTTTAAAGCCCAACTACGAAGAATTTGGAGAAACCACACTGTGACGGCTAATATTGGCCGTCAACTTAACAAGATCTAGAATCATCCAGAAGACAATTAGTTTCTAGGAATGCTTCAAGAGATTATGTTGATGGCACAATACCCTAGGCTTACGTCCTAGACTGTCTAAAAAGAAAAATGCTACCCAAGACCCAGAATTTATCACTTAATTATTTAAGAGATTAAATAAATTCACAAAATTCTCAGCAAACCATCTGGAGAACAAAATACTTACATCATGCAAGCTGTCCAGAAGTTTTGTAAGTTGATAGAAGCGCTGTGAACTGGGGACCACCCCTTTCTGCCTTAAGCCTATTGCCTTGATCAATTCCCGGATATAGCTTGACCTCATCTCTTCAAACTGGCTTTGGCTCCTCAATCCCTCCAAAGGAACTGCATAGAAATAGCAAAAAGTGGCAGTTATGTTAAAAAGATTACACTAACAAACCAGGTAGTGGAGAAGCACACCTTTAATCTCAGTACTGGGGAAGCAGAGACAACCTTCAAGTTCAAGGTCAGCAAGTTCCATAAGAGCCAGGGCTACACAGTGAAACCCTGTCTCAAAAAGATATACTAGCAATGCATGAATTTCTGAGCTAGATAACTAGCATATCATTTATATAATTTCTAAGTATATACACACATATGCAAGCAATTTTAAACAGAAACAATTTAAATAGGTAAACAATAGTGCGATTAGTAAAATCAGGATGTAAAAATCTTTTAATAGTGGAATAATATATGAACAATTTATGTCTCAGACTTGTATCTATGAACTATACATTTAATGTAGCACTTGATCAAAAGAGCCCATGGCATTATTTTATAGTCTTACTTCAGATATCTTGTTTTACTTGACTTATGGTCCCATTCTGGGTCTTCTTATTTTACTTTTTCTCTTAAACAACTATTTCAATTTCTTTATATAGTTTTGTCTTCTTCATGTATATCTCAAGTATTTCTTATTAAGATTGATCTTGAAAACTATCTTTTTTGTAACTTTAACATTGTTTCATGACATTTTCTATTGTTTTCCCGCTGATGTGAGGAAAGCCAGTCTTATTTCAATTTGTACTTTATATTCATCAACTTAACTATTCATTGTAGCATGATTAGTAAAAACTCAGAACAGATATTTGATGTAGGAGGGTCATCTGTCTATGTGTTACTTTCATTGGTTAATAAAGAAACTGCCTTGGCCCTTTCGATAGGCCAGCCCTTAGGTGGGTGGAGTAGACAGAAAGCCGAGTTGGGCGGACGACATTACTCTCCTCTCGGAGGCAGACGCATGAGGCTCGGGCCCAAGATGGACGTGGGTTAGNGTTGTTATTTCGGGGTATAAGCTAGCCATGCGGGAGCCGGGCAGGACGAAAAGCAGGGCCCTCTCCCCTCATCACTACAGATATTGGGGTTAAATCTGAAGGTCAGAAAAGCAAAACAGCCAGTCACTGGCTCTTACCTCTGCCTCAGTCTGAAATGATGATCCTGCCTCCAAGAATCTCAGAATGAGACTGTCTGTGAGCTGTCTCCTCCCATTTTATAAACCTCTCCAGGGCTGGGATTAAGGGTGTGCACCAGTACCGTCTGGCTTTCATGGCAAACTACTGTGGCTACTTGGATTAAAGGTGTGTGTGTCACCACTGCCTGGTCTGTAAGGATGACCAGAGTGGCTGCTTTGCTCTCTGATCTTCAGGCAAGCTGAATAAAAGTGGACTATCACTAGAATTCATTTTCTATTCATTGACTCAGTCACTTTGTTTTCTTGGTGTATTTCCAATAGTTTTTCCAGTCTCCTCTTTTCTCCAGCCATAGCTGTTAGCTGGCATTCCTTTTCCTTCCTTCCTGACTGGATCTTATGTAGCCCAGACTGGACGCAAACTCATTATGCAGCTTCAAATAACCTTGAATTCTTGATACTCCTTCCTTTACTTCCCAAGTGCAAGGTTTATAACATGAGCCAACAGTTCTTCTAGCTATCATTGATCATCAATTAATTGCAGTGTTCAACACTTTCCGAGCAATAGTAACACATAACAGTGAAGGTAGGTATTCATGTTTTATTATTTCTTTAAAGATGATTAACTTCCTCCCATATTTTTGCTAATAATTTAAGTATTTTCCTCGGGTGTGTATTTGTGTGCTGACACTGAGCTGAGCATCATCTATGTTTGCTAAGAATTTAGCCATTTTCATTGGGCGGTGGTGGCACACGCCTTTAATCCCAGCACTGGGCAGAGGCAGGCGAATCTCTGTGAGTTCGAGGCCAGCCTGGTCTAAAAGAGCTAGTTCCAGGACAGGCTCCAAAGCTACAGAAAAACCCTGTCTTAAAAAACAAAAACAAACGAAAAAAGAATTTCGGCATTTTCCTCAGGGCTGCCTTTGTGTATTTGTGTGCCCAGACCAAGCTGAGCATTGTCTGTTACTACTGAGCTACACAGTCTTAGCTCCTTTCCCTACAAATTCTCCATGGATCTTAAAGACAATTGCTAGTTCTCATATCTTCACTCCACTTTCCACCCTCTAGCCTCACTGCTTCCAGAGCTCACAGTTTTCAGCCTTCACTGCTTCTTTCATTGCACTTCTGCATGTGACCCTTCAGCCTCAAGCGAGCTTTATCTGGAGCCGTGTATGGATTGCCAAGAGGAAAATACAAAACCTCCTCAATTTATGACACTACACATTTGTGATTTGTTTGTTTGTTTGTTTGTTTTTCGAGACAGGGTTTCTGTGTCGCTTGTTGCCTGCCCTGGAACTATCTCTTGTAGACTAGGCTGGCCTCGAACTCACAGAGATCCACCTGCCTTTGTCTTCCAAGCGCTGGGATTAAAGGCATGCGCCACTACCGGCCAGCTACATTTGTGATTTTTACTCTGCATTATTTCTGTAAAGTGAATTCAGATTAAAAAGAACTGCACACAGCTACCAAAGGTCTTTAAAATCCACCACTTCTCCCACTCCTCAGTGTTGACTGCTTCCTTCTTATTTTGGATAAATATACAAACCAAAGACAGAACAAAGCAATAACTCTTTGTTTTTCAATTTTCAGCTGCTGAGATCCTGAATACATGGGGGTTTCTCAAGAGTAATTTTTGCAATATTCAATGAACATTTGATTCTTGTATGACAACCATACAGATATGGGGCATGCGTGCCTATGATCACTACAATCTCTTCTTTTCAGTTATTTCAGAATATAATTATTTCAAAATCATGTACCTCTCTTAAAGTTTCCAAACAAATCCCTATAGTTAACTCACACTAACATGTGAATATGAGACTATTTTTCTAGGTAAACCCCTTTACTAGAAAAATTTTTTAGAGCTTGTGTGCAATCTGTTACCTATTCCTGGAGTTTTGCTTTAATTTTTATGGAACATAGGAAATTAAGTTGATAATAATCAAATTATCAAAGTTTCCCTTGCAACTTTCTCATTTTATTTATTTGAATTTGTTTTTATTTACATGCGTGTGTGTGTGAAAGTATATACCTGTATGTATCTGAAGGCCTGTACACACTGTGTGAGGCCAGAAGAGGGTGTTGGACTCCCTGTGCCTAGAGATACCTACAGCAACGCTGGAAATCCTTTGCAAGAGCACTAGCCCTCTTCACTGCCAAGCCATATGTCTAGACTTGGAATTTTTGTTTTACAATGATATTTCCTATTTGAGGTTTGAAAAGTTTGTATTTCTTCATTTGTTTTTAAGCAATTTTAACATTTACATTTAACTGAATCATCTGGATATATAGAGATATATATCTATATTTTTGATCAAAATAAACTGATGCTTTTTATAAATATGAAGCCATTTCTCTTAACACTGTTGCTATTTATTGACTTATGATATGTCCACTATAGTGTTTAAATAGCTGTTTGACACTTGAATGCATTCATCCATCTCTTAAACTATAAGAAGCACATGACATTCTAATTCCCCTCATATCTTTGTAATGCTTACCAATTTATCCCATTAGATTTAAAGATGTTTTTCCAAACTCTTTGTGCAGTTCTCCCCAAAATGTTATTCAAAATTTCATTGAGATTAAGATGCATAGGATATGTTAGTACTTTCATGTGGAGTTCATGAGAGTACTCTGTAGTCTAAGGAACTGCCTCTTCCTTCTCATCCCAACCCCCCTTCCTCAGCCATCTGAGATTTGTGCCAGTAGCAGAAGCCCCTGTGATGCTGAGAAAGACAAAAGGTCAGCTCATCCTGAGGTCTTAACTCCCTGTGGCTCTCTTGCAAATCAAAGCATCAATTATCTTTCTGCAGGCTGAACCTGCTGTGTGTGGGAAAGGTACAGAAAGGCTTACTGCATATCATGTGCTAACAGATTTTGTCCACATTTGTTCCCTTCTGCCATGGCTGTCCCAAGTCTTGCAGCCAAACTTCCACCCACTCCTTATGTGTTCATTTGTAGTTGGATGCAACTAAGGACTCAAGTTATATGATACAGTATGGCCACTATGTGGTAGAAACCTGAGTTGTTCTTGTATACCACCCTCCCCCGCCCTGGGACTGTTTGAGTAACACAGACACACACTGCAGAGGCACCAAGTCAGTGATCCTTGTGGCCATTTGTTGTAACAGTCAAACCATCCCCACACCCTGAGAACAGTTCCAAACAAGTGTCTATGTGTTGCACAGTGAATATTTCTGTGTGTGCATGGTAGGTTTAATAGTGGAAGCATAGCTTGTGTTCATGTCATATTAGTTAGCTTGTAAAACTGAATTAAGTAAATAAGTTTGTAACAATATTTCATGTAAAACAAAGAAATCGGCTAGGCTATTTTAGTCTTGTATGACTGACCAAGAAAAATGAAAAAAAAAAGGCCAAAAAGCTTTCTTAAGGTCAATGACAATATATTAGAGATTACTCCTTCATAGTTATGATCTATGCTTTACACCTGGTATATATGATTATATTTTTGACAGTTACCCTGTGAGTTCAAAAGTAAGGTAGGTAATAAGCATCTTCACGCTTGTTTACTCACTTGTGTTAAGAAGTAGCAAGACTTTCATGCAGAGGAACTCCTCATGGGTCACTTGGAGCTTGACAAATTCCTGTGGTATTTGCCACATGGTAAGGCACAGGGAGTAGAACGATGACTCTTTCATCCTCTGCCTTGCACCACACATGGCACAGAAAAGAAAACCAACACAAAATTTAAAAAAAAAGCAACAAAAAGCAAACCAGAGCCTATCAGCCCCACAGTTATATAATTTGTCAGTAGACAAGATTTTGTCAATTATCTTTCCTATTGTTGAATTTACTGATATATTTAATAAGAAAACTTAATATTTGATATTTTAAATGTTTCTAAACATTTACTAAATTTTTAAGGCAAAAAATTAGACATAAACATGACATTAAATACACATTGATCAAAGTTAATATTGTTTCTTTCTTTTATTATCATGCTTTAAATACCTAAATCTAATAAGAGCACTGTTGCAAGAATTGAGCATTTGGAGCCAGAAAATGCTTCATTTACTGAATAATATGTGTATTTGTATGTGTAAATATAATTTTGTGCACTTGTTAAGGGATTGCTTCAGTTCACGAAAATTTACAGCACTGACATTTTAGGGGATATATGTGGTGTCACATAAAAACAAACAGAAGAATGGTATTAAACATTAAATAATTGGAAAGGTTAAGATAAGTTCTGAAGATGGAGGCATCTTATCTGAGGCATTCTCTCAGGCATGTGCTATTTTGTGATGTCAACATTGGTTAGTGCAGCTAGAGGAATAGTGGGATGAAGGCAGGATACCCACACAGAAGGATTAAGGTTAATCCTGGCCCCCCAGGTCTGTGGCAGGTTATCCAGTTCTCCAGAACCCCAGTTTCTTGAACTATTAAGGAAGGATGCTGAGTTCTTGCCCATATCAAGGGACTATAAGTTAAAGAGGAATGAATGAAGCATGAAGATTGCCAACTGTGAAGACATCAGACAAGTGTCAGTTATCAACATAGATGCTTGCAACTTGACTTTCACTATCAGAACAGTGTAGACACCGTCATGGGCAAATTCTTACCACCTGAAGACCACTTGCAGAAAACTCTTTAGATATAATAAATCAAATTGAAATACTTGTAGATTTTATGCTTTATTTTTGAATGTAAACAAGCACTGTCAGGCAAAAATATTTTGAAAATATTAAAAATATTAATTTGAGATAAAAATACATTTCCAGATAGGAGGAAAGGACTCCAGATAACAAGCTAATGGCATAAAGAATTTAACTAAAAGTTTCAAATAAATAAATAAACATAGTTTATATTAATAAATATAATATAAATAAATAAATACAAATAAATAATTATATTATAAAAAATAAATAAATATAAATAAACATATTTATATTAAATAAACATAGTTTCAAATAAATAAATAAACATAGATTAAAGCCTTTCTAAAAAGGACTCCAAACTCTCAGGAAATTATGCCATGCATTGGCAAACTCAATTGCATGAAATTAACTTACATCTGTACAGCAAGAGGAAAATTGAGTAAAGAGAAAGCCAAAAGAATAGGAGAAAATCTTTGTAAACGACACATTTGAGAACAGATTAATATCTTGAATATGCAAAGATCATAATCTAAAAATCAAGAAATCAAATAACCTAATCAATAAACGAGCTAATGAGATGAGCAGACAGTTTCCAAAAGATGGAGTACAAATGGCCAATCAACATATGAAAAATGTTCATCCTTATGAGTCATCAAGGAAAAGTTAATTAAAGCTATTTGAGATTTCATCTTCCCATTTTACCGCAGTCAGAACAGCAGTTAGAACAACAAGCAGTTCTGACTCAGTGTGGGCAGAATGAAACACTCTACACTGTTGCTGGGAATGTAAACCAGTCCTGCATTAAGGAGATCAGTATAGAGGCTCCTTAGAAAGTAGAAATAGATCTACCATTCCCAACCTAAACACTCCTGAATATTTACCCAAAGGCCTCCTAATCAACCCATCATAGAGACCCTCACATCAATTCATCAATAATTATTGCTGCATGATTCACAGTAACCAGGCTATAGATGGATAAAGAAACTCTGTGTGTATGCATGGGTATGTGTATACATGTGTGCTTTGTATATATTTCATATCTATAATGGAATTTTATTCAATTATAAAGGACAAAACTATGTTTTTATATAAATGGATATGCTGTTCTTAGATAAATGAATACAACTAGACATCGTGTTAAGTAAATTAAATTGGAATTTGTAAAACAAATACATTTTCCCTCATTTGTGGATTCTAGATTACACACATACACACACATATATGTATATATTGTGTCATGTATGTATATATGACACAATGACACAAAAGTAGAAGAAAACTGTTCAGAGAAAGAAAGAGGACTAGCAGGGGCAGGTAGAGATGGAGGACAGTGTTAAAATGCATATACTTATTGAATGTCTTTATGAATCCCTGCACTATGTACAGTGGATATAGATGGATAAACACTGGTGAAGTGGCTCAGTTAATGACAGCCTCTGCTGCCAAGGATAACAACCTGAAATCAATCCCCAGGATTTCCACAGGTTGTCCTCTGATCTCCATACTGTGCTGCATGTGTGATCACCCACACACTAACAATACACAAAATAAATAAACAAATAAATACATAAAGTATATATACATATATACATGAATAAAGAAAGGTGACTTTATCAAACAAAGCAATTCTCAGAAACTATTTCAGGAAATTTTTGTTGTTTAGGACACTAAACACAGGATCTTCTATTACAAAGTAGTTTTCCAAATCATATCATGATATAATAACAAAAGCACCAAAAATCACAACTTACTCATTTAGGATTAAATCAGGTGCAAAATATAGCATCTGCCCACTGACATGCTTGTAGGATCTCCACCCCAGGCCAAACACCATCAGACTCATCCAGGAGTACTGAATCAGGGTTATCTGGTCATCAATATGCAAGTTCCGGAAACCTACAAACATTGTGAGAGAATGCAATCACAGAAATCATGTGAACAATGTTAAAAATCTGTAGGAAATCGAAACAAGATACTGACATTTTTCTCTAAAAGTCAAGAAATACTCATAAATAATACAGCCTAAAAAGAGGCAAGGCGGGAGCTACTCCATATGTCATGAACATCAGTCACTGTGACTTAGTGCTAGTGGGAATGGTTAATTGAATTAATCATCTGGATTCATGCCACACTTAGGTACTGAGACCCATTTTCATGCTATACACTATGTTAAAATGATGGAAATCAATGCTAGTCTCCACACATGGATGAGAACATGTGGCATTTGTTTTTCAGTGCCTTCTTGACATGATATCCTGTCTTCATAAAGCCATAGCAGCTGTGGTGCCTGCATAATCCCTGTGTAAGATCTGCACAAGTTCAAGCCTGTAGGCATTCCAGCATAGAGAAGGGGAAATTCTTGTTTTGCATATGAAAGCAATAAGGATTTAAACATTTCTTTTAGTAGCTTTCCCCAAATCTGAAATAAGGACAAAGAAACGATATAGGATTAAAGTGACAAACTTTGGACATATTTGGGAAACCTCAAGAATATTGATTGTAGTTGAGTATATGAGCTTGAAGCCTGGGAATACATGAGGGAAAGAATATGAATGTGAATGTCACTGTAAGTTACAACAGCTGAATAATGAAATTGGATTTACTATTTCAAGATTAAATACAAATAAATGTTTTATATGAGCATCAAACTCTTTCCATGAAGCTCTTTGAAAACCACTTATTCTCCTTAAAACTCCACTGTCACCCATTCACAAATGACCTAACTCAGAAATAAAACCAGAGCAACACTTTATCTACTAGTTATTGAGGGAGAAGGCATTTCTTCCTCAGCTAGACACTCAGGTTCTCTGCACATGCTCCCGGTGGCCCCATCACCATGGGACAGTTGAGGAATGGCACTTGTCTTAGTATTCCTTAGCCATCCCTGCAGATGAAAACTCGAGTATGCCCCCTAACCAGTGGTATCCCAGCAACCTTCTGATTTTTTGAGGCACATCCTTCAAGGTCTAAATATTCTCATTATTCCTGTCTGCCTCTGCTTGACTACTGAGTCCCTCTGTTTGGAGTTTGGTAACAGTCAATGCTGCTAACAGGGAAAGTGGATAAATGCCCTGCTGCCCTCTGCATCTTGCTTGGTGTGATTTGTGAAGCACACACAGCTAGGATTTTGAATCTGAACCAGCAACGACAAGGGGTGGTTATTTACTGAGTGTGGTAGAGGATACTGATGGGCCCAAGGGATGTATGTATCTGTGAGCACCAGCTCATTGTCCCATCGCCAATGCCTCACTTGGTGCCATATTCCAAATCTGTCCTTCACCTCAGTTGAATGGATTCCTGGCGCCCTTCAGAGGTTGTTTTTCTTCTTTCCTGATGTGAGATTCAAGGGTTTTTCCTCCCTCCCTTCCTCCCTCTCTCTCCCTTCCTTTCTTCGTCTTTTTTTATGATTAGAATAATTTGTTCTCATTTGTTTTGATGGTGTTGGCGTCCACAAATCTAACTTACTTTGTGGCAGAAAGACTCCCTCAAACCAGAAACAACTGTGGCATAGTAATTTTAGAATTCCTTATTTTCATAAGACTTAACTACTTCTTCAAGTGCATATATATCTCTGTGGCATGTCATTTCAGGAAATGTGTGGATTTTTAACACATAGTGTAAGTGTTAAAGTAAGTATTATAGTATACTTTACTAAAATATAAGTACAGTATGAATTTAACACATAAAGCACAAGTATTTCTTGCCATTAACTATTCAGTATTCTTCAGTTCATAAGAGATCTGATTTTTTTAACTTTTTAAAATTTTTTTAGCGAGCAGATTGCCCACAGGAGGCGAATTTAGAGCTGTGTGTTGGTGTGATTCAAAGGCTCTGCAGCAAGGCCTGAACGGCACTGCTGACTTAATTCTACATTGAACAAGTTGGGCTATAAGGATAGAGATACTAATTCAACCAGGTGCTAAAGATTAAGGATAACTGTCCATTTTTGTTGAGGAATATGCAAATCATTTTTAACCCATCAATGGATCTTGCAATAGACTTCTCATTTGATCAATGACTATAGAAAAGAAACTAATCAAATTGAGAAGAAATCTCCAATTTAAAATAAATGGTACTGTGTGCTTGTGATCTCAGCACTGAGAAGCTGCAGGTAGGAGGATCAAGAATTCAAGTTTATCCTTGGATACAGAGTAAGTTCTAGGCCAGCTCTGGTTGTATGAGAACCTGTGTCAAAATAACAATGTATATTAAAAATACAAGGAAAGAAAGAAAAAATACCCCCCAAAAGAGCAAAATTATAAGCCAGAAAGCATTTCCTACATATTACAGAAAATATAAATATAAATAAAATAGAAGGGTTGTGAATAAATTCAGAAGACAAATTAGGCCATCACTGGCCTGGGAAGATAGCTCACTCAGCAAAGCACTCATCACACAAGCATAAGGACCTAAGTTTTCATTCCAAGAATTCCTATAAAGAAAAAGCCAGTGATCCCTGCCCCCCACCCCCAAGAATGCCCTATTGTCTGTGAGGTCCTTGGCCCAGGAACAGTTCCTGCTGCTGCACTGAGTCTACTCACTCAGAGGGGTGAGTGTGCACCTGTCTGGCTGGAGGGGAGCGCACGGCACCTCCAGCTCCTGTTGCAGGGGTTTCTTGGCTCCCCACAACCCTCTCCTCCCCCCATGTTTGCCCTTTTGTCTGCGGGGTCTTCGAACTCCAGGAGTCCTGTCCTTGTGCTGAGGACAACCTCTCAGACCGCCTGCCCTATTGGCTGCAAGGTCCTTGGCCCAGGAACAGTGCCTAC